>WEKY01050675.1:921-21786 GCA_013390045.1 Picathartes gymnocephalus
TTTAGTAGGCAGCATGGGCTTTACTTAACTGAGGTCTTTGAGTCTTATTGAGAGAAAAGGAAGAAAAAAGTTATGACTAGAATGCAAAACACTGATTAAAAAAAAAGTCTGAACAAGCCTACTGAGATAAAAAGTTAATGTTAAAACTATTACCTGATCAGGCTAATAGAAGCTGAAACATCAGTAAGCTTTAATTTTAAGTAAATTAATTGGAAAGACCTTCAGATGCTCTGTTGCACCATTTGAAGGAATGATTTTCATCCTGTCACAGAACAAATTAGGCCATAATCTGAATTACACAACTAAAATCTTTACCCATGAAGTTAGGGCAAGCACAGCTTTATCATAAAGCTATACATAGGATGAGCTATTGAAAAGTGGTACTTGCTTCTCACAAGTGATTTATAAGGTCTGAAAAGTTTTATAATCAGTTTTTGGAATCAAGTCCCAAGTTGAGCAAATTTTTTCCTTAGTTTTCTTTGAAAATTCTCCACATTATTCTTTTAAGGAAGCTGGTGTTCCTAAAGTGGGTATTTCCTTCCAGATGTTGTACCAATATCTCTTGATGTTATCACTCACAATATGGAAGAAAAATTTCAGCATAAGGCAAATATAGGTAAAGCCTGTATTAACTTTCTATTGGTGCATTAAATTTTAAAAATAACAGGCTTCAGACTCCAAATCCTGCTTATTCGAAAATATTATCTGTTCCCCATCCGGTCTGCTTGCTCTGCAACTCTCCACACAAGTGGCAGCACAGTCAGAGACTAATATGATACTGACTGTTAATAACAACAAATGCATTGTCTTAGCTAAGGATGAGAGTACAAATGAAGACTCCAGGAAAAAGTATGCTCTTTTAGGGAGAACTCTGATAAATTCTGGAAATAAAACTAATTATTTTATTGCATAAATTGAATTGTAAGGACCTTCTTAATAAATGATTTTGTCTCATTTCTACTAAAGTTACTAGAAATTTTTGTGGTTTTCTTACTGTTTGACAGCCTCCTTCTGAACCTTTGTGATCATACCAAGTTTTGGAAGTTGAAGAGGAAGAACATTTACTAATTCCCAATTCACACTGGCATAATTAATTAAAAGCAGCTAAATAACTGTCTAGAGACATCATTAGATTTCTGCTTCCTTATTTGCCAAAGAACTGTGTTATACAGTAATGGAAAATGCAAGTAGGTGGAAGTGAGATTTTAAATCTGGCCAATTTAATTGAATAAAAGCAGTTGAAATCCTATTTCATCTTGCCAACAGCTGCTGCAGCTATTTATAGTCAAGTAAACAAAAATGTTTTGATATTTACATGTCATATGTAGTATTTGGTGACTGGAAGGTTAGTGTGAGGCTTTCGCTTGATTTTGTTAATAATTGACCTTAGGAGTGTTTTAAGTTTTTCTGTAGCACATATAGAGATATACTGCTCTACACACAGGGGCACAGTGATGTCCAAGATCAATCACATTTACTATGCAAAGGACATTGCTTGCCATTTCATCTCGGACAGATTAATATTCCATGGACACTCTCTCATATTTCTTGATATTCCCTTCCCTCTTTTTCTTCCTTTTCCCGTCTCCCTCTCCCTCTCCTTTTTTTTAATTTCCATGGTTCACTCTCCAATTTTACTGCATAGAATTCTCTGGTTCTCATTTGTTTATGGCTGGTGGTTGGATTTAGTTCATGTGTTCTTCTCCATTCAGATGTTCTCCCTCTAATGTTTCTCCCTTTTTCTGATTTCACTGGTTGCATTCAGTCATCTACCCAAATTCCAGAAATTGTCAGGATTTTAATTGTTTGTGTGGCAGAGTGGGTGACAAGAACCCTGTCAACTCTGCTTTTGTAGCTGCAAGACCGCATTTGGCTTCAGAACACTTGGAACCACAAAGTATAAAATATCTAGTGTCAATAGCACTTAATTTTTATAGGTGATAAAAATTTACTTTTCTCACTAAAGCTGAGGCTCAAATTAATTAAAAAAAATTCCAAGTCATAAAAAGACTCTATTCACCTCAGTTAGGAATGCACAAATTTTTACAAGTAATTTACACTTCCTTTTGAAAATTTGCTTTCTAATTGCTATCTACTTTATGATAACATGGTAATATTACTTTATGGTAATACTTTATTGTAATATAGTTATTCATTATACTGAGAAACTTAACCTTTTAATAGCCTTTAAGGTTATTAGAAATGTGAAATATTTGCCTCTTGAAATTTTGGAATTATTTACATCATACAATATAATAAAGAAATATGATGATGAAATGAAGAAAAAGCAAAAATATAAGAAGCAGCTACTATAGCATGGTAACTGTGGAACAGAATCATAGACTCATTAAGGTCTGAAAAGACCTCCAAGATCATTGTGTCCAACCATTCACCCAGAACTGCCAAGTCCATCACTAAACCGTGTCCCTAAGTGCCACATCTACTCATCTTTTAAATACTTCCAGGGATGGTGACCCAATACTTCCCTGGGCAACCTGTTGCAATGCTTGACAACCCTTTCTGTGAAAAAATTTTTCCAGTCCAAATCACCCCTGGCACAATTTGAGATCATTTACTTGTCCTATTGGCTGTTACTTGTAAGAAGAGGCTGACCCCCACCTGGCTCCAGCCTCCTTTCAGGCACTTGTAGAGAGTGACAAGGTCATCCTGAGCCTCCTTTTCTGCAGGGCAAACACCCCCAGCTCCCTCAACTGCTCTTCACAGGACTTGTGCTCCAGACCCTTCACCAGTTCTGTTGCTTTTCTCTGGAGACACTCCAGCACCTCAACGTCTTTCTTGCACTGAGGGCTCAGAATTTATTATGTGTGTGTGCTATGCTTATGCTCCTTCTGTGTTCTGGTTTGTTTGCTACTTCTTTCCTAATAATTAATTATTTTCTGTTTGAGATTTGAGTGGACATTTTCACGGAATCACATATAAAACCTCTAGTTTTTCTTGAGCAGCAGCAATTACCTTGCAGCAACTTACTGGGCTTGTTCAACTGGAGAGGGAAGGTTCATATTTAAAATGTTTAGCATTTATCAAAATTCAGTTTCAACTGCTGTTTTATTGTTTATTTAATCTGTATCATGTAGTTTTACATCTCCTCACAGATCACTTTTTGCTGACCTCAGTAATGTCAGTTACCTTTCAGCAAATTTTATATCTGATATAGTGTCATCATTCACACCCTTCTGTAGATAATTTAGGCTTATCCTGAACAGCCCAGGATGTACTAAACACAGTTACTGTGGTTACCCCTCCTTCAGTATAATATTATTAATACAGTGTAGTATTACACTATTCAATGTAATAACAGATATGCTGTGCCTAACCTTTATTCCCTCCTTTCTATCTATTGGTTTTCTCATGAGCTGCTTAATACCTTTAGAAAACATTTGAGGGAATCATGCCAAGAGCTCCCTGGGAATCCAAGATAATATGTTAACCAGATTTCATAAACTTATATATTCTCTATTTCCACATAGGAACACTCACAGAGTTGTGAGACATTGTATCCAGCAACAAATTCACCCCGAATCTTCCTTTTTTCTTTCATTTATCTTTATTTTCATTCCTTCTGTCCTTTATTATAGTTCTTATCGTGTTGTCTGTATGGGTGTCTGTTTTGTACATCCTTTTCTCTACCATGTTTCCCCTGGATGTCTTTCTAAAACCTAAGGACATATTTTTCAACTTTTTTCCCCTTATTACTGAGAGTGATTAAATGATAAGTGGCACACCATGGCTAGCAGTTCAGCCATTTAATATTTTACTTGCCATAAAACACAGATTGACCATTATTTTGAACCAGATACTTCTGTTCATTTTATCAATTTATTTTAAAGCCTTTGACAGTTTTTGCTGCTGCTGTTGTCATCAGTCCCATCTCTTCCTTCTACATTTAGATTCTGTCACTACAGAAGAAATAGGTCATTCATTGAGGCCCATTCTCTTTTTGTGGGCAAAAAAAGGCACTTATGAAAGAGTTTTTATAGAGCTATTTTTGCTAGTTAATATCTGTCAGTATTTCTGTATTTTTAATAGCAGAGTTTGTGTGGCTGAACTGATAGTTCTCTACAATTATCTGTGTAAATCCCATGCAAAGGGGAGAAGTGAGCACTAGGAGTGGGAGTTATGATAATAGGAACACAGGATGGCATAAAATGGACTTTTGCAACACTGGAAATTTGGCTCCTTCATTTTGATGAGGACAGTGAATTATATTTTATTTGCCAACCGAACTACTATAAATAATGGACAAAGAAAGCTCTCTAAAAGTGATCCTGTTTGTAATAACTGCCTTGGGCATTCTTGTATATGTGCATCCCAGATAACTGTATCTGATCACATGGGGAGTGGCATGTTATTCTCTGGAAAAAGCCACCTTCACATTCTTTGTTGTTACCCTTCCTGAGCTCTGAGGGCATTTTTTCTTGATGTGTGTCGCAATGACAGCAGTTTACTTATAAAGCTGTTAACTCCTGGTGGACTATAAAATTGCAGCATTCTTCCCACAGAAAAAAAGTACATTATTTTCATTATTTTCAGTATTGTCAGTATTTTATGCTCTCAGTTTGCTTCAGGTATGAAAATTGTTATAAAGAGAATTATGTTCTTCTTTATTGAATAGAGTGCAATGAAAGAGACAGTTATTTTTCTCACTGTGGCTGCTGCATGTTCTTTGTATTTTCTGAACTGCCTGGTCATAAGTGGATGTTCTGTGCTTATGATAGCTGTGCATGACAATGACACAAAGTTAATGGTTGGTGCGATAGCAATTCATATCAAAATAAACTTAGAAACTAAAAACAGTGTTATGATTCATCTTGACCGGCAGTAATCATTGTGAGAGTTAGTGCTACCTATTGCTTCCCTCACACAACTTCAGAAACTCCACACTAACTGATTTCCCTCTGATTCAACAATATTACCTTGTGTAGTTCCTTCAGGAACAAATATTTTGTGCACTGAAAAAGCCTATGCATACTTTTCGTATTTGCTGGCTACAAATCCAAGTAGTGCATCAACCACACTAGTTATTCACATGATCCAGACCTGCCAAGCCTTAAAGACAGGTCTCCTCCTTTGAAACCCCATCCCAGATATAACACTGTCTGTGGCAGCGCCTATTGGCCATGTGCTTGGAATGTGCTTTTATAAAAGCTCCTGTGCTTGTGGTGTCCAGGCAGAGCTGGCTGGGAGGGGAGCTGGCAGCTGTGCCTTCCCTTGAGCGTGACAAAGAGGGAGAGAAGCAGTGGCACTGTGGTGTAGCCAGGAAAGCACACCATCACCCAGGGCACCGTGTCTGAGGGAGCCGTGATGTAAAATACATTTCCTGGCTGAGACTAACGTGCACAAATTCTTGGGTGTCATGTGGAGAGTGAATCACATGCTTCCCCACTGAACATTTGCAGCCAAACAATTTCGTCACATGTCTGCAGACTCAGCCACTGGGGGCGAGAAAAGTAGGAAGATCTGGTGTGCTAGCAGGGACTGGCAAGCAGTATACAAAAAAACCTGAAATAATAGCATAATAATTAAAATGGTGAGTAGAAGTAGTCTGTGTCCAGTATTTTCGGTCTTTTACAGATGGCTGAAACCATGGAACAAGATTTCAGCTGAAAGAATTCTCAAAAGTAGTGTATTTGCAGTAATTGGATTTTTTGTAAATATTTTTTTTTGTCTTTAGCAGGTTTGCTCAAAAGGGTGCACATATGACTTTAAATATTAGCTCAGAGTTTCATACTGGAGGAGGGAATGAGTGAAGTGTTCGGAAATATCCCATGGAGATAAATTCAGAGAGTCATTAGGGAAAACAAGATACACAGGTTTTGATTTTCTCTATTTCACCTTAAAGAAGCATGGGAATCAAAGCTTAAACCAAAAAATTGCAGTTTCAGAGGAGGAGCCAGCAGGAAAAAACAGGAAACCCATACTTCAAAGGAGTTTGGATGTCACCCTTCTATAATTTCAATATAAAGAGACAAGAGATATCAGTAATAGAAGAGCAAAAAGTCTATGATTTCTACAATATTGAAAATAGAAAAATTTAAAGAGATGTTAAAGTGAAATTAGAGGAAAAGTTTTATAAATGCTGACTTTCATTGGTACAGAGCTATATTCCACCACTGGAAGGTCTGATTGCTAGTGTGATATTGATAGGTGCTTTAAAAGATTGAGGCTGGAGATGACAGGGAAACTTTAAAGGCAATTTTAAACATTTTCAGGCCACTTTTCATGACTGCATACTGAATGAACTGTGACAAAATCTAGTTACCAAATTGTGCCATGGTCTGTTTTGCCTGCTAGTGAAGTCTACCTGTTGGTTACAGCTTGGATAGATTTCCTCCAGCCTCTGTAGCAGCGCTTTTGCAGTTCACCAAATAAACACCACAAATATTCCTGAGGTGAAGTTATAGCACTGCTCAGTGCCAGCACCTCATTCCTCATTTGCCTGTTTCTTGAGACCTCGAGTTGCAACTCCAAATTTTTTTTTCTTTGTCAGCATGAAAGCTTTGCTTGTCACCTCAAGTCATTGCATTTTGACATCTTGGGGGTCTGCCTTTCAAGATACAAATTTATTAAGAGAATTAAAGCAGACTTTAATAGGACATAGCAATAGTTAATGTGTAATCAGCTGAAATGCTGTGGGAAACAATCACATAAAAAAATTAACAGGCAATACTTAAAAAGTTTTAAAATGGAGCATTTGTGTGTTGCTAGCAGGGAGATGCACCTTCTTTTTCAAGGACTACTTTTTTTTTCCCTCCAATATGATAATTAATTTTTTATTTTTTTTTTCCCCCCTTTCCTGTGAGGGTATAAAGGTCTTTTGCTTTTTGTTTTGGTCTTTTTAGAAACTGTAGTCCAGCTTCCCCTGTCCTTCAGTCTTTGATGGTGGCATGACTTCTGTTGATCTCATCTGGATGAACTTTTTCAGATTTAGGCCAGTCTCCATTCACCCACATCCTGTGAGCACGTAAGGCAGGACTGGTAGTGTGTCCCTGTAGCAGAGTAATCAAGAAAACGCTCACGATCAGGCATGAGAAGTAGGACACAGTGATTATGTAGATGATTATGATCAGATTTATTGCTAATACAGTATCTAAATCTTGCCAATACAATATTTAAATACCAACTGTATCATCTAGTACAGTGGATTATAGTATAATCAGGTTGTGCTCCTTCCTATTGAGTCACTAAGACTCCTCTGCTTTCTAAACTTCTTGGAGAAGTCTGGGTGCAGCTGAGTCCACTTAGTCTCAGATCTGGCCAGCAGCTGATGTTTAAAGGCTTATAATATAAGCAGGTTCAGCTAGAAATGTACAGGTTTGCAGTCTTGAGCCATGCAGAATTCACAACTGAAAAGGAACAAAGCATCAGTGTAGCTACTCTAGGATTTTATCTCTGCTTTTGACTGGATCGTAGTGCATTTCACTCACTTGTCCAAAAGTGTTCTTCACCTTCAGGATGTACTCTGCCAGCATTCCTGTTGGAGGGAGTTTCCACCCAGAAACTGTGCCCAACCTTGGAAGACCAGTTTGCCCATTTGGTCCAGTCTCCAGAAGGATTTTATACCCTTTCGCAGGCTGATGGGGATGAAAGTCAACCATAAGCATCCAGAAATTCCTCCTGAAATACCCACCCGGTGTTCTTATCTTAGGGCAAACCACACTGCCCATCAGAGACAGTGGCAGAAAGGGCTGTGTGAGGGGAGGATGCAGGAAGACCCAACTGTCTTCCGTCACTGTCACAGTGCCTGTTTTGCTGGATGTTTTTGGGAAGAACGTAGTCGATGTTTCAGGTATGCATCATTGTTTCTAGGCTTGGGATGCACAGCATGTTACAGACCAGCTCAGACTGTAAGGGTGGAAATTACCATGCCTTGGGCAGATGAGGACTCGTAGCTCATCTTTGATAGGTTTTCTTCCTTACCTGCTGAGTGATGCTCCTACCAAAGACTCTGCCCAGTTGATGGCATAAACAGGCACTGCCTAGCACAAGAAAAATCCTACCTATTTAGGTAAGATGCTTTGTTGACAGATAATGTGGTTTGTGATTTTTATCTTGAAATCAAGTGTGAATCTCATTTTAACTGTGTTTGGTTAAATTGTGCCTCTTCCTTCACCAACTGTTTTATCCTCCTTGAAATGAGTCTTACCAAATGCTGCTCCCCTTACAAATTCAATCCTTCAGATGGGACAAAGGAGAGTGGTTTACAATGTTGTGGGTGTTCAAGAATGTTTCTAGCTGGTTTATTTTCTTCCTTTGAAACACCACAGTCAGGCTGAGACAGTGAGTCTCTCCTACACGTTATGTTAGCGTGAGAAGCAGGTTGTATTTTATTACTCTAATCCTTTGCAGCTTGTGTTCACACTGGCAATGAAATGACAGGGGGAGTGAGGTGAGAGTAAGTGGTAAAGTCTTGGCATTTGACACCTACAATGAATGTGTGCTTGTGAAGTTCTGACTCATTAATTCTTTTTCCAGGCTGCTGTGTGGCTTAGCAATGCGCTTCAGTACTGTGATGGATTTTAGACTTGACAAATAATTCCGAATACCAAACACTTTATTGTTTCATGGAAACAATAAAGTTTTCATTTGTTTGATATTTTTGGGTCCTAAAAGTATATAAAAAACTGGCAAGTTTGTGGTTTTCACTCTTTTATACATCACAAAGCAATTTTAAGGACGGAAAATGCCACAAGTCACATTCTTTGTATGAAATTTTTCCACATAGAATGTAAGACAGACTCCAAAAAAGGAAGTTTGGAAGTGAAGCACAATTGGAAAATACTCTATTTTTTATTTCTCACTCCCTCAGAGATTACTGCAAGGCAATTCAGGTGTTGCTGGACTATAATGGTATGATACCATAAAGTGTTTTATGGACTTCAGAGTAAAAATAAATATAGATACCACATCACCTGTAGACCTGGGATGTGTAAGAAAAAATAGAATCCACACACTAATCACTGAAAATATATCCTTTAAGGGGTTTCAAAGCATAGAAATATGTTTATTCAAAAAAAAAGCCCAAGGAACATTTCTCCTTTTTAATTCCCTCCTGTGGACATTATCATAAGAAACAACTTGTTCCACCAATACTACCATACCCTGCAATTTAAGATGAACAAACTCAGCAATCTATGCAATAATTACTACAGTAAGGAGAAAACTGTACTATGTTTAAAAAGAAAATAAAATCAAAACTCAGCCACTAGGGTATGTTTTTCATTCCTTAGATTTCATCAGGTTACATTGTTCTGGAGCATTGAAAATATCTGATTCTTGTATAACAAAGTATATTCAAAGTGACTGACATTTAATCTGTCAAGATCACTGTCTTGTAATGGCACAGCAGATGGCTGGGCAATATTATGTCTCACAAAAATGATTTCTAATCAATCTATGTACATGTGTTGTTCACTTCACCCACTCAGCTAAATAAAGTTCAACAGCAGAGTGAACCATGGAATTTTTAGCTTTATTTGAGATTTTAGCCCAGCAATAACATACACATTAAGAATCAAACCTACATCCAAAGCAGTATTTTGATTTTATATAAAGTATTTTGTATCCTCTTGAATTGCAACAGGCTCATAAAGATGCATTTCTGTCTTTCACTTGAGGAACTCTTCTTCTATTAGCTATTGTTGCTCTCAACACTTTCCTAATTTTAGCTATAAAATTAAAACAGTGGTTTGGGTAAATTTGTTTTTTGTATGTGCCACTCCACTTTTCCACAGTTTAATTACTAGGAAGTATCTGGAACCTTAAATCAGATAATCGATATCTTCAAAAATAGGTGTCAAGTAGAGGAAGCTGAAGTCTACTCCATTTTACCAATTACACCTTCGGGAGCTTTTTCTTCCTCAGATTTTTTACATGATGTCTCTGGCTGTGGTTTTTATTCCTTGTAGAGCAGCTGGCTGCCATTTGAATGATGCCTTCTCAGTGGGGCAATCTGGGTGCAACTGAGGATGTAGTTTACATTGTATGTTTTTTATACACAGTGACTGAGGATTGGGAAATAATAATTATGCAGATACCACATTTCTGTGTGCATCTGTGTACACTTGCCATCCAAAGAAACAGTATTCTTTTTCTTTTAGTCTGTTCCTCCAATTTTTCGACTTTGTATTCTGAATACACATAAACATTACTCTTTCTACCTGGAAACCATTATGTCTAAGAACATTTCTTTCAGACTTCCTTTTTCTTCTTATTGAATGCACTTCATAGATGTTTTTGAAGTTCCTAATCTACATATGCCATTTTTCCAGATGAAATGTGCTTCTTAAATGAAAATCCTCTTACTTCATATGCAGGAATAGCTGGGAGATACAGAAGCTCTCTGTATTTAAATTCTAGGAATTTAGACATGTTAGGTTATTCTGCTGCTGGCTTATGCTTTCTTTTCAAGCTGATGGGTTTGTTTCTTAAATTCTACTGTTGTACTTCATTGGCTTCTTACAGTAGTTATTTTCTCTGTCTGATTTTAGCAAATTGAGATGGATATCAAAGTGTTGCCTCTGTAATACACTGGACAACCTCTTGCTTGGAGATTAGAAACCTCCTGAGAACTGAGTTTTCTTTCTGTGCTGTAGTTCTACTGCTGGTGCTCAGAGAGCATCAGCATTAGTCGTCTACCAGCCTGGTGTGAGGCAGGAACACAAACTCATGGATGTTACTCACTGGGTATAATTTTGTATAAAATGTGTGAGCTACAGTGGGTCTTGGGTGGATCTTAGGTGGATAATGAAAGGGAATATTTGTGCATTTATTTCCATGTAATGCTGGAAGAAATTTATGGATTGATAGCCATAAAAAATGAAAATTAGTTGTGTATTAGTTAAGAAAATAAAAAGAGAACTTTATATGTCTATATTAAGGCTTAGTGGCTGAAGGGACAAAGATGTATGTTAACACTGAGTTAGTGTGGATCCCAGCTGAGATTGCCTGAGGTAACAGTATAACCACCTTACTCTCCATACAGAACTTGAGAAGAGACATAGGCTGCTGTTGGGACTAATTCAGACCTTAAATAACTTTAATTGTCTTCTGAAGAAGACCAGGTCACTCTTTCCATTTTTTCATGGAGAACTATTGTGGCTTTGTCCTTGCATATATGACTCAATGGTCAGTGAGAGAAATAAAGCTCTTACTGCTACTGTATCCAACCTTGCCTGGACTATAGGCCATTCTGGCAGGAGCTTTCAAATAGTTTCTTCTCCAGTTGTTTTCATCCCTTTTTTATGTTCTGTGTTCCACTTCTGCTTTACCCATCTAGAGTCACAGAGCTGTAATATCATTCAAGCTGAGAGGGACCTCAGGAGGACTCTAGTCCAACTCCTTGCTCAAATCAAAGTAAAGTGTAAAATGTAAAGTCAAATGTGTTGCCCTGAACTTTATCTGTTCAGGTCTTGAAACCCTCCAAGGATGCAGATTGCACAGTGTGTCTGGGCAGCCTCTGCTGCTGCTTGGCTGAAAGTCAGAACGATACCTGATTTGGTTTATTACCATTTTCTCTTTTATTTATTTCTTCATTTATTTACTTTATTGCCCTGCAACTCCATAAAGATCTTGGCTTCCTCATTTTGAAATCTCCTTTCATGTAATGGAAAGTTACTTCTAGACACCTCCAAAACCTCCTTTTTTCATTCTGACCATGTCCAGCTCCTCCAGCCTTTCCTTATAGAGTGCATTCTCCAGCCCTAGTGATCTTGGTGGAGTTCCACTCAACTCACTCAAAGTTTGTTGATGTCTTTTTTGTACTGCAATGGATATGTTAATCATGACTGGATATAGTAGTCCAGATATGCTCTAAAAATTGCTGGGTAAAAGGAAATGATATTAACTCCTTGTGATCTTGAAAAATATTACAATGCAGAATCCAGGAAGCACATGAAACAAATCTGGAGCCCATATAGTGTATGCTAAATCAGAAGAGAGTACACTCTCATCTGTGTCAGAGCTCCCTGGCAAACCCCCTCACCCTTGTCTGAGAAAGCCTTTCTCTAGAAAAGTCAGCACATTTTTTCCTTGCTTTTCTCTCATTCCCCAAAGATACATAATACATGCAAAAATAAAACTTTTTTGAATTGGCAACAAATTGCAATGTGAAGAACAAAGAAAAGCTTAATAAAATTAAAAGGCAGATGAACTGAAACAGTAAAAAATTTCGGTGACTGACACACTACAGAAAGCATTGTCTCAAAATTTCTGATCCAAGGGATAATAGAATTTAGCAGCTCGAAAGGAATGAATAAAAACTAGATATAACCTTTTTGTAATTATTACAAAGTTCACATGGGGATTTACAGACATCCAAGCACAAGGAACAAAGCAACTCCCTTCCTTCTGTTAGAGAAATTCCTTGTAGGCTTGCAACTGGGAAACAACGGCGTTGCATAGTTTGACATCAGGCCAGAGAGCTCACCCAGAGAGGGTGTGTTATATTTTCTTAGATAATGGCTCTGCTGGAGGAACAAGAACCAGCTTGCTAAACACAGGGATGGCAATAAATATTTGGTATCAAGTAAACCCTGGCAGGGTTATGTGCTCTCAGTTAAGTACTGTCCAGATCCCCTTACTTGTTTCTTTCACATGCTTGCTGGCTTTGGATTAGCCTAAAGATGTCCCACTGCTTCTCTTGTATCTCCTATGTGAGTCAATGTCTTTAGGTGGGCAAGGTGGGAATTTTTTGGGATGCTGATGAAGTATGGGTAAATAAATAAGCCTTCTCACATTGAAAATAACAATGGGTGAAACATAAGTGTTTCTGTGTTTGTCAGCAAGAACACAGATGTCAGGACTCACATTTGGTTCTGCATGATGCTTGACTGCTGGTCGGGTGCTGCAGTGATGGTTTTAAGAGTTGGGACAAGACAAATCGGTGCTTGCCATTGCTGAAGGCTAAATTATAGGCAGTAGGAACAAATGAGCAATTCTCAGGGCACGAATATGAATCTGGACATTATCCAGAGGGGTTGTGGTGTCTCACTCCTTTGAGTTATTTAAAAAACACTTGGACAAGGTCCTCGGCAAGTAGCTTAAGGTTTCTCTGCTTGAGGAGGGATTTGGACAAGATGACCTTCACAAGTACCATCCTACCTCGACCGTTCTAGGAACCTGTTACCCTTTGCTATTTTTCCAGTAAGAAACTTTAGAGGAAATCTCTAGCCTTTACAGTAGCTCTGATAAAACTACTGAGAAAGAATTCATGTAATTGGAAATCAACTCTTTTAACATGTAATCAGAAACTGTTCTGAAGAAGAAAAGCGGGCTGCACCATCAAGGTAAAAATGATAGCTGTTTTCAGCTTCAGAACAAGTGAGTGAACATTAAGGCTACCTTTTAATGTCGATATAAGTAGTGGAACTGCAGCTACAAGTTGGACATATAAAAGCTATTTGTTATGGAAAGTGCAGTGTATTTTGGTTGCATCATTATATTACATAGAAAAGGACAACTCTTTCATGATGGTAGGACTTTGAGAACAAAGCGGTTATCTGCAGGATATTAGGTGAATCTTAACAACAAAACTAAATTGCTGAAAAGAAGTTATTTAAATTTTAAGTTTATATTTCTTTTTTTTTCTTGAAACAGTTGAAGCTCTGCATTTGGGAACTCTGATGGCAGCACATGGCTATTTCTTTCCAATCTCAGACCATGTTCTAACACTGAAGGATGATGGCACCTTTTATCGATTCCAGGTAAGTATTTTCAATATGTTCTTGACTTGCACAAATGGAGGCTCAAAGGCCTTACAGAAAAGTTCATAGCAAATTTAACCATACTTTGTTTCTTACATAGAAATTCCCCTAAAAAAAAAAAAAAAGGTAGAAGGATTTTACTTATGGGTTGTCAGCAAAGTGTTGAGATGATAATGACCATTTTGATATCTGGAATAAAAGTGTGATAATGCTAAATGTGCAACTATCTCTCATTAAATAAATTAATGCAGTATTTTGGAAATATAGTTAACTAAGTTATGTTATTGCCTCTTATTCCTATTATATTCTTAATTTGGAAAGGGGGAGAGATTTTAAATATTAATTCTCTAGCAGAAATCTGATAAATAATGGAGGGTAATTATTTCTTTTTCTTCTTTTGTGAGAATTTCCTTACTTGTAGCTTAGTAGTATCCAAGTAATGTGTATTCTTCTAGTAAGTACAGACACTTTTTTGTATTAATCTGTCAGTCCCATTGCATACAACAAACGTACAGATGCTTCAAAACAAGCTGGAAACATAAATATGTATGTATGTCTATACCTACCCTTGTATATATATATGTTATTCAGAAACCTACATAATTGTATTTTATTGTATTAAATTTCAAACTAAGGCCCTGGGAGTGGAAGTATTGTTTTTCTAATAATGACTAGTGGGCTAGAATTTTGCAGAACAATATTGCTAATGACTTGAAACAAATATGACTGCAAAGTACTAGATTATGGATTCAAGGGAAAGAATTAACTTTGCTTGTCATGTGCCACTTTTGACAGTGGTTGTTATGTTCTGTATTGCACTTTCTGTTAGGTACAATTCCTGGTAAGTATCACCAACAGCTGCTCCAAGCTCTTTTTGAAATACTTATTGCTTTGAAATGATATGATGACTGTCACTATGAAGTTGAGTGTATTAATTCTTCTCTGTTACTTTTAACTGTATTAAATACTCAGTAAAATAAATCTGGTAGAAAAAAATCTATTGTCTTCAAGATACATAGTTCTAAACTTTGTCTTAAAGATTTATTTAAATAAGAAGCCATCAAGAATAAAATAATACTGAGATTTTTATCTTTAAAATGCAGAAGAAAACTAGAGATTGGAGGCCAATCATAGTTTCAAACATTGTGTTATATTAATCTCTGTACAGTACTTTCATCAATATTTTGACTTACATCCTATAGGCCCACATAAGGGAAGAGAAAGACTTGTAATATTTGTATAAATCAAAATCTTAGCATGAATATAATTAAATATGCGCAGTACAGTCTGGCAAGAAAGAGAATTATTATTGCATACATGCAAACAATATTATCCTATTTTCATATTTAGATCTTGTGAGTCAGTCTGTGTAAAAAAATTGTTCTTCAGCAGAACAGAAAGTTAGATGTGTATATGGGTAATACTAAAGGCAAGCATTCCAAGCCTCCTCCCCTAGAGCCGTAGTTACCTTTGGTCCCAGAGAGAGTATTTGAAGGAAAGGGGGTTTTTTAAGCTCATGAGGCTTCCTTCTCCTCAGTGGTCAATATAAAGAAGAGAGATAGCACATGGTTGAAGGGGCTTTCTGATGTGCTTATGAGGTAAGTGGAAAGGAATCATGGAATGGTTGAGGTTCCAGTTCTTGGCTTGTTGTCTGAGTAAGCAGTGTCCAGAAAGACAAAATATACAAGGACTTAATTTTGCAGAAAATAGTACTTACTTACAGGAGTGCTAGTCATTGAATTCTGCACAGCTGCTGCCTTGCCTCCATCTCTAGCATGAGAAATAAGCACCTCTGCTGGCATGATAGTCTGACTGAAGGAAAGTACAGACTAGAATTAGCTTCAACGTGGACCTCTGAGTGTACTGCAACTACCCTGCTGTGAGCTTTTCTCGGAGAGGTCTACAGACTACATGTTTAGACACAAAGCTTCAGTGAGGGCTAGATTGTAAAATCTTCTCAGTGTATTTACATAAGTTAAGAATTTGGCATCTATTTGACAAATGCATATGAAATAAGACACTTTAATCATGTGTTGCTCAGTCTGTATCTGCAGTGTTTGGCTTTTTTGCTGTTCTATGGTACCTTTCGCTTTGCTGTTCCTAGGCCGACAATGTGACTTTGCTGTTGTGACAATCCAACTTTAGCTGTTAATGTGTAGGATGAGAAAAAATTCATAATGGTGACATACTGTTGACTAGAGTTATAACAGCAAAATTTGAGTGATTACATCTCCACGTTTCCCACCTAAATGAGGCTAGTATAAAATCTGTTACTGAACTGTTAAATTAGAAGATGAAGAGAGCGTACTCAACAGGGAGGAAAGTTTGACTGCAAATGTGTGAATTTTGCACTAGAATAGACGTTCAGGTTCTTTGCAAATAGTACGCTCTTAGTATTGGACAGGACCCACAAATTTCTGGATATTTTAATAGAAAGAGAAAACCATGCACCTGCCAGCACAAAAATGTTCAGAAGCCATGCCTGCAGAGAAATCTTTGCAATACAAAGACCTAACCTACAAAAAACAGACTAGCTATAGTAATGTTCTCCATGTGCTTGGTATTTTGTTTTCCAAAGGGTGACACATTCCCTCCTGACAGTAAAATTATCTCCAGCTTGTTTTAAACCACCTTCTGTTGTGTAGAAATAGCTAAAAGCAGTGGAGATAGTGCTTCATTTGGACAAATGCCCTTTTATGGGCAAAAATTATACTTTTTCAGTTATTACTCTTGCTGTCAGGAGGCAAGAGTATAGTTACCTCTGCTTTTTTAAATAAGGTGAAATAAAAAATAAAATCTAGATTATTCATTGACCTACTCAGGCGTTAATTAGGTTAGTTTCTGTGATATCAATTTATTTCAAAGGAGATGAATCTAAATATTAATTGCCTTATTAAGAGAGGAATTTTTTTATTAGTTTCAGTAAGAAAAAGAAGAAACAGCTGCATTGCCTTTTCCAGGTAATTTAAACCTGGGACCAACGAAGGAGCTGAATATTTACTCACCATCTTCCTGTATCTGAGAGCAAATTGATATGAGGGGCCCAAATAAGAGAAGCAAGCTGCATCTTAGAAAGCATATTGACCCTAGGCCAGTGATTACTGATAGGGAAGTTTCATTTATGTCCACACTAATAATAGTATGTCCTTCTTGGCGGGGAATGCCTGACTTGTCCTCTCAGCTGGTAAGCTTCTGTAATATCACCCTGCAGAAAAACATGCTGATTTCCTTTAAAAGTCCTAAATGCAGAGTGTCTCTTGATGTTAATTGTGAAAAATAATGTTTCCTAATATCTTTTGGCTGTAAACTAGCTCCTAGGATACTAAAGACTAGTGATAGTCTCACTCCTATTTTAAAATGAGGTTAATTCATGATTTAACATACATTAATTTTCCGAGATGAAGATGAGGTTTTGCTGTTGGTTTGTAGCTGTTAAGATGAAAGGCAGAAATAGTTGAGAAAAAGTGTGAAAACAGGAACAGTTTCTTGTGAAAGCATGAGTCTGGTGAAGATAGCATGGACAAAATTCATGGACCTTGGAAAACTGAACATGTGGACTTTGATGTCTTCTCCTGTTCTACCACTGGGAACACTTTCTTGACAAATGCATTAACTTCTCTGGCCTTGTTTTCCCATGCCTAAATTGGGGATAAAATTATGTAGCAATCACTTGAAACGTCTTTGTAACAAAATAGTTTAGAGTGTGAAGTGTGGTGGACATCTCATGTCTCAGGTGGAATTACACTGTTTTAAGCATCTCTTTGAGTCAGGCTTACTGAGCTAGCTTCCTCTTGGCTCGTTCTGGACCGACCTCTGGCCATTCTGAGTGCTGCGTCTGTGGCTGAACATCACAGCGCTTCAGCCACTCTCCAGAGCCTTTCTGGATCATCCACTGTACCTCGAGGGAAGGATTTTATTTGAAGCCAGATTTTAGAAATGAAAAAGAAGCAAGTTATCCAGCATTTTGCAGATTTCCTTTGGCAATTGCAGGTGCAATAACTAATTCATTGTTTTTTCAGGTCAGGCTTGGCATATACAGGTTCTGTTAAAGTTTCTGAGGGAAAAAGATTTTTAATTCTTGTGTCTTTCTGACTGCCCTCAGTGCCATTTTTGATTTTTTTAACTCCTTACTCAGACAAACCTTGCCCCACACTGCTTTCCATGCTCATCTTCTTTTCAGGTTAGAAAAGGGGAGTCACGGAGCCAAAATCTTGTTTCCAAATTCCTCAACATCTTTTTTAATTATTCTGAGCTAACCATGGAACAGTACTTGTTCCTGTATTGGCTTGACAGTGCTAGGCTAGCAATCTTACCCTTTTACTTTACCAAGAAATCATTTTTGTCAAGTGCAACGAATGTAAAACAGAATGGCAGTGAATTCTGCCATCCATCATGCAAAGCATTTGAGATTGTGCATAACTACTTTTCAGCAAAGGCTTGATTTCTGCTTTTTGTAAAGACTCCCTGGTGCCTGAGAGAAGAATAGCAGTAATATGCAAAGGTTTATAAGTGATTTGAATACTCCTCCCCCATCCAAGTAATTGGATTTTAAAAAATTTTGTGGAGTGGAGCAGAACAGCTTTAGAGACAGCAGCTCTTTTCTTATTACTATCAACAAGGGGTAGCTAAAAGATGCTTAATGGTTTTCCTCCTCGGTAATACAGTTTAATGCATAGAAATTAATCATGTTTTATAAAAGCTGATGGGCAACACTGATTTTTACAAGTGGCTGTTTCATTAGCTCAGATATTATTATTGATTAATTTTGAGGTAAAGCCGAAGCAGATATATTTACTTTGTCATTGGATTCCTTACAATGCATAGGAGCCACTGCTGCTAGTTTGTTGTGGAATATGTGCTATATTACAGGATTTTGTTTCATATGACTTAATTACAGGAGGATTATGGATTTATGTGGTTAGGTTTACCTAATGGTATTAGTGTATAACACAAGAGAACCGGTATGTGTTTGTGTGCGCAAAACCAGTTTTCTGGTTAAAAGGCATAAAGGTCCTTGTAACTGTTTTGTTCTAGAGGCTTAAATGTATCTGCAATCACATCTACAGTGCTAGGTAAGCCTTATTTCTCTGGCTTCTGACTTGCTCTGGCTGCTGATTCAAATTACCCTTACAATTAAACAAAGTGCCTCAAAAGCATACTGATAAAAACCGGCAGGATTATTTCTGCCTGGGCTGATAAACAGTACTTGACTTTCCCTAAACCGCTCTACCACCCACCTTCCTTCAGCTATAAGTGGGATGTCATGGCAAAATGACAAATGTTCTCACTTTAATACTTCTTCATGATGAACTGCTTCATATTTCCTTCTGAGGAAAAGTAAAATTCTTAAGTATGATAATTCCTTGAGCATTTCTACACTCACAAAAGATAACCAAACCACGTCAGTATTTCATAATCTTCTCTTTGTGGTACATGTTATACCACATCCATAGCTCTCCTGGGTGAAATCTTCACTTGTGGGCTTCTAGATCGTGAAGCAGAGCACACAGATTGTGTAGTCGTGCTATAGGAATATATGACATTGCAAGAGATGCTGTAATTCTTCTACAGTGTATTTGGATATGTGATTTGTAACAAATAGTTGAATCAAGCTTTGTTTACGTAGTCCAGCTATTTAGAAGGTAATTTATGTGACCAGAGCCTCCCTGCATTGCTGTGGGATATTTTTAATAGATCAAATGAGAACAGGCAGCTTTACATGCCTCTTATTCTCATTCCTGACCTCATTCCATGAGACCAGGGATCTTCTTATCAGACTCTTCTTATTTCCTAATCCTTCTGTGTTGAACAAGGCAAATCTTTCTCCCATAGTCTTCATGGATAACCTATCTAGCAAATTCTTCTCAGAGATTGTTAAATATCTGGAGTGTGAAATTATGTGGAGACTTTTGAAACAGAAATGGAAATGTAAACTGAATACATGCATTACAGTCATGTGTTATGTGATTAAACTGTTTGATGTCTGTAATAAGGAACAGGGTAAACTTCAGATTAAGAGCAGAATTTTATGACTGTTAAAACTAAGCAATCAGACAAGTTAATGTGGAATATTCCTTTGGAAAAAACATCAATCATGTTAACTACATGCATGTTTATTGTTGGTGCTTTCTGTCCATACAGTCACAGCATTGCAAAAGTCCATTAATCAGAAACTGAGTTTTATATCATGCTTTATTTTCAGTGTCTAGGGTTTTTTAAAGACTTTTTTTTCTTGATGTTTTGGACTTTCTTTCTGTTTAAATCTTAATCTGTCCCTTATACCTGTTTTCTGCCCTTTTTTAGGAGAGTTTTCCTCATCTCTGCACACATCAATGCCATTTCCTGCTTTGAAAGTGAATAATAGATGTCTACTCTTTGAATACAACTTTATTGGCAGCTGTTTAAGCACAAGTCTTAGGGTGATACCATAAGTCTTTATTTGCTGGTAAGAAAGTAATGTAGGACTTTGCCTTGGTCAAAATATAGAGCATCTACTGTTTATTTCTCATCTGGTAGGGGTTCTACACTGTCAGTGACCTCACGTCTTTTTGAAAAATTCAAATATTAGTAACTTTTAGCTTTCAAAGATTAGAAACATATAGTGTATTGCAACGGTTCAATATAGAGAGCAGATGTAGAAAAATTATAGAAGAGAAAATTTAAGCTTTTTACCTTTTCTGGAAATACAGTTCTTCCCTTTGCTGTAGTCTTCTGAAGCTCCTCTGCTTTACGCAATTTTTTTTTTTAATAACTGTTCATGTTTCAAAGATTATTTGAATGAATATTTTTTCCATGTATAAATTACCCTTCAGGTAACTTGCACCCCTTTAAACATCATGCAGATAATTCAGTATTTTGGTAACTCTCACCAGTTAGATAGCCATTGTTATAGAGCACTGGAGATAGAGGAGAAAGAGAAATATCAGAGGAAGAATCTCATCATAATAGTTACACATGCATGTAAATCACAGTCCTGAGGAACCAGGAGTCATTCTTTAGCTTGGTGAGGCTTTTTTTGGATTTTCAGAAATAAACACAGTTTACCTGTGTGAAAACACAATAAATCCTTAAGCTTTCTGTAGTGAATTTCATCAGCCTTCTAACCTGAACTGTCTGACCTCTTAAAAATATTTCCCTCCCTGAT
>WEKY01050688.1:0-15527 GCA_013390045.1 Picathartes gymnocephalus
TTCTGTTTAATATCTTTATCAACGACCTTAATAAAGGGTGCACCTTGAGTAAATTTTCAGACAAGACCAAGATAGGTGTAAGTGTTAGGTGGGAGCATAGGAAGACTCTGCAGTGGGATCTGGACAGGCTGGATTGATGGGCTGAGATGAGATGTATGAGGTTCAACAAGGCCAAGTGCCAAGTCCTGCATGTGAGTCACAAGAACCCAGGCAGCCCTACAGGCTGGGGGAAGAGTGNAGGCTGGGGGAAGAGTGTCTGGAAAACTGCCTAGCAAAGGTCCTGAGTCTGGGTCAGCAGCAGCTGAACATGAGCCAATGTGGGCCCAGGTGGCCAAGAAAGCCAGTGGCATCCTGCCCTGTATAATAATTGTGTGGCCAGCAGGATCAGAGCAATGATTGTCCCCCTGTGCTCAGCACTGGTGAGGCCACACCTTGAATCCTGTGCCCAGTTTTGGGCCCCTCACTACAGGAAAGGCATTGAGGTGAAAGGAGTGGCTGAGGGATCAGAGCAATGATTGTCCCCCTGTGCTCAGCACTGGGGAGGCCACACCTTGAATCCTGTGCCCAGTTTTGGGCCCCTCACTACAGGAAAGGCATTGAGGTGAAAGGAGTGGCTGAGGGACCTGGGGGTATTTAGCTGGAAAAAAAGAGGCTCAGGGGAGAACTTGCCGTTTTCTACACCTACCTGAAAAAAGGCTGTAGCATGGTAGGGTTCAGTCTCTTCTCCGAAGTAGCAAGTGACAAGAGGAAATGGCCTCAAATTGCACGAGGAGAGATTTCAACTAGATATTAGGAAAAGTTTCTTCACTGGAAGAGCAGTCAAGCATTGGAACAAGCTGCCCGGAGAAGTGGTGAAGTCATCACCCCTGGAGGGATTTAAAAGACATGAAGGTGTGGCCCTTAGGGACATAGTTTAGTGGTTGGCTTGGCAATGCTGGGTTAATGCTTGGACTTGATGATCTTAATGGTCTTTTCTAATCTAAATGATTTTATAATTCCATGTTCAGTAGGGTACAGATTATGAACCATAAACCAGAGATAATTATTATCATCATCATCATCTTTGTCCCACTTGCTTTATCCATGAATAGGACAATCTGACACTGGGGCAAGGGATTATATGTCTATACAGTGTTTGGTCCAGAGGGCCTTTAAACAATATCTAGTAAATGATATTGTAAGTAATATTAGTAATGTCACCATTTAGTAACTTTAGTAGCAAGTAATATTATCAAGGTCACTGATTTAATGGTAACAGTAACCTCTCCAGCCTTAGAGCAGGTAACAAGCCAGGTCTCATTTATTTTATCAGTAATGTCCAGCACAACCAGAATGATGCACTGGTATCTCATCGTGAGGGCTGCTTTTCACGGCCAGACCATTCTGAGTACCTACATGCCTCAAATTACAATCACATGGTTCATTTGTTTTGTTTAAATGAGTTTCTTAGCACTTTAAGGATTCCTTTCACTGCTATATGAGTGACTATACTTCTTGTTTTCATGTCTTCAGATCAGCCCTATGTCTCTGACCCCCAGGTGATGGTGGAATTTGAAAATGGAGACTTCAATTTCACATTCCCCAACCCCAAAAATGTGAGTGAGTTCAGCATGACCCTCTTCAAAGGGCATGAGAAGAAGGAAATCTGTGCACTCCATTTGAGCAAAAAGAGAGTTATCTCCAAGAGTAATGTCACCTACTGTCAGACACAGAATTCAAGTAGCAGCACCACTTTCATTCTTAAAAATCTGGAAAGAAAACATATTGACGTTTATACCTACTGCCTGGAGATATTCTTACCCCCTCCTTACATAGATTGCTGTCTGAAAGAAATCTATTTGCATGTCCAAGGTAAGCTTGCTTCTCTTCTCCCCTCACTTCGGTTTACTGATAAGTAGAAACTGGGTAAAGCTATGCTGCAGTGAAAAATGTGACTAGAATTTCCACAGCTAATTACCAGGCAGCTTAAAACTACTTAGCAGGGGGCTGGTAACAGTGGAGCTGTGTTGGCAGACTGCTCAGCATGTTCTCTCTGTATTTATTTGTCTTCTTGGGCAGTTTTGCAGCCCATGCTGAGTTTTGCATATTGGTTGTGGCAAACAAATTATCTTGACTACAGCTTCTAGACTGCAGTCTCTCCTTTGCCTGCAACACAATTTCTCTTGTCCATTTTTCAAGGTGCTGAGTACAAACGTTAAGATTAGGTCTAGCCAGTGAGAAAAAAAATCCATTCTGAGACCTATCTTCTTATGCCTAGGATTAAAGAAAATCAATTATCAAATATCCATCCTAGTAGTGGTATATGGAACTCTCTGATGCCATTGAGGTGTGGAGAAGGTGGTGTTCACCTCTCTGAAGCAGACCTTCAGCTTTAGAGCCTTCTTAGCCACAGCTGTTGAGAATTTTTGGCCATTTACTGAGAAGGGATGGGACTAACTCCAGAAGACTAACTGCCCAGGCTTTAATTTTGAACTGGCTTTCATTTAGTGGCTCTTTGGTATATTAAACTGAAAGAGTTAAGAGTGGTTTCGCTCACACCAGTTCTTGGTTCTCCATAGAATTGAGCTGCAGCAGGGTACTGCGTGTTGTCCTTCCCTTGCTTTCCTTTCCTCTCACCCAGCACCAGAAATAAACAAAGATAGAACCTGAAATGCTACAGCAATTCCATGGTTCGGTCAAGTTATCTCAATCCTCTCTGAATTTAAAAAGCTTCTCAGAGTCAAGCTGTGACATTTGGTTTTGTCTGCAGTGTCCATTTCTGTTTGTATGGATAGCCAGATGCTCAGAGCTGTTTTCTAAACCTTTCACACTCTGTCATATTTTCTCCCAGATCTAAGCAAGGGTAATCTTGAGTACCTCAGCTTGCCTTCCTATCCAAATATGACTGCCAAAGTCTAACCTTCGTTTGACCAGGCTGCCCTTCAAATCACCTGTGGTACTTACTGCATATAAGCTTAAACCTTGTTCAGATCTGAAATACCATGTTGGAGGTTAGGGTTTTTCTGTTTTTTTTTTTTTTCTTTCTCAGCATGCTCTCAAGCCTAGCTTGGTTTCTTTTCAGTCTACACTTTCAGCACTGTGTATCAACAGTTTCACCTCTCTTCCTGAAAACATGCCATCTTCTGCTTCCTGCTGAATACATTTTTCCAAAGTGGCAATTCACCTCAGGAAAATCCTTTTTCAGAGTTCACTTTTGCTAATTTATTAATATGAAGAAGGAAAAGAATTGAAGTTATGTGTAGGAGGTAAAAATGCAAATTATCCGTAATGACTTTTTTTTGCCTCCCCATCTTCAGATAAGGAAGACTGCTTTTCACTGGGACTCGTGTCATGGATAATTATTGGCTTGGTCATTTTTGTCATTTCCTGTGTCTGCTGTGCTGTAGCCTGTTGCTTAAGGACCAAGGTAAGCAAGTAAATGAGATTATGCAGAACCCTTCTTCCAAAGGTCATAGATGGGGAATTTGATTCAATGACATTTAGAGGGTGGGACAGGCACATACTCACTCAGCATGTACTGTGTTTTTTGACAAAAAGACTGAGTTGTTAATTTACCACTGGAATTCAAGTCATTGATAACAGCAGCTCAGATTTAATTTTTTTAAGACAGAACTGTTTATTGATTTAAGGCTTGGAACCAAAGGAAAGAGGAGAAATGCTGCACAGGTCAGCAAAATTACTTTGGTAAGCAGTTCACCTAATTGTTTTCTGTAAGAAGGGGAAACAATCATCAGTGGAACAATTCCAGCACTGTTCTGCTGCAAAACCACTCTAGATTTGACTCAGGAGAGAAGGAAGGCCATGGACATTAGTTATTCTTTTGGACAATGTGTTTTTTTAATTTTCACTTTGTTTTATTCCAAGTGTTCTATGTGAGTTTGACATGTCTATTCTGACCTTCATGTTCCCATTGAAAACAGAGTAACTGCCCTACTTAACAAACAAAGGCAAGAGTGGCAAAGGTAAGTGACCACAAATTAAATTAATGGCATTTTCTCTCTGTTGGCAGAATCAGAAGTGTGAATCCAACTCCCATGAGCACAACAGTGAATATATGCCCATGGCAGCAGTGAACGCAGCTAAAAAACCAAGAATCTGAGGTTGTGTTAAGCCCAGTTGTACCTCTGCTTGTGTCTGTTGCAAGGCTTTCTCTGGGAGGGGAAGGACTGCTTGCTGTGTCTGCCATTGATTCTGGGTGGGTGGGTGACTGGGTGGGATTGTTACAGTAGCTTGTTGATGGAGTTCATGCCATGTTGCAGGAAGACAAAACTAAAAGCAAAATCTCTGGGAACCTTTTGAATCATAATGGTGGGCTGGTTCCCAGAAATGCCACTGCTTCATATCTGTGCAAAGTAATGATCTTACACACGAGGCAGAGGTGCAAAACTCTTCTGTTCAGATTCTTGAGATGATGCGTGGTACCCAAAATCTCTCAGGAGAAGTGATTTACTAGATTTACTGAGTGTTTACTATCTGAGGGCAAATATTCTGTAGAGAATGAGGAACTCCCTAAGTACTTAAGCCCCACTGAAGCTACTACAGAAGCAGTTTTGGATACAGAACAGAAGCAGAATTTTGACTGATTCAGACATATGGGGGTTGCACCTAACTGATTCTCCATTTCTGTTCTAGGTATAAGTTGCTTGCGGCGTGGAAATTTTGGACATGGAGTTTTCCAGCTACTTGAACTTGGACAATGGGAAATCAGTATTTCCCCACCTTTCCCAACCTCCCTGAGCTGTCATGACGGCCCTGTGCTGAGTCATGTGACACTCACTATAGTACTGTTCTGAGTTGTGTTTTGCTCTAGCCTTGTTTGTGAACTGGCACCCTGACTGATCCACTGACTTGGACATGAAATGGTAACAGTGCGTTAAAGATGTCAGCTTTTAGTTGAAGAAAATGTTCGACTCCTGTAGTGCTGCTACAGAGAGAACTTTTATTTTCTAGTCTCCTTTATGATAAACTTTCCACTGGGAACAAAAAAAACAAAACAAAACAAAACCAAAACAAAAAAAAACACCCAAAAAACCCAAAACAAAAACCACCTACCTCCAAAACCAATCCTTGCGGCACAGCCATAGTGCCATGTGTTGCACATGCCCTCTTGTTAGGGTTAGTTTAGCAGGTGAACAAAACCTGAGAATATAGCCGAGACTCCCCTGTGACACACTGCCTCAGTTATGTGCATCTGCATTTTTCCTGTTTGTGCTATCAATACATCTTTTCATTCACACCCTGGGGTCCTCTTATTTAACTAAATCCTGAATGCTTTTCCTAACAGAGGAATGTATTACAAGATGAATATATTGTAAGACTGCAATTGCTCCTTAGGTCAGTTCAAACCTACAAGATCTGTCCCTGAACTAGGAGGCACGATCTCTCCTGTTCATGTCTTGCAGCACAAACACAACACAGTCCCTATGGCCAGTACATGCATGGACTCTGCATTGCAATTATCTTCCTCTTGTGGTTTGTCATGAAACCTTTACAGCTTTCCCAGTGGGTTCAGGAGCTACTTGACCTGCCTCAAATTGCTCAAAGCCTTCAGTATGAATGAAATAATCAATCCTTCATATTTCATGTGAAATCCATCAAAACTGTAAACCATAGATGACCAGCTGTGGATCCAACATACATATCTTGCTAGACACCATTGGGCTGCTGGAACTAGAGCAGTACATTGATTCTGAACATCTCTGTAACACATTAAAAAACCACAAAAATTGGTCAGAGGACACTATTGAGAGAGATACAGAGCCTGCTTGTCTGGCAAATAGACGACTGGTTTCAAATTTGATAGGGCAAAGGGGGACAGGGAGGTAATAAGCTGGTACATCAAGAACAGAGTTTTCCTCAACAAACACCTGGGTGCACAGAAGTATTGCAGAGAGAAGGTGCAAACTGCTGACTGTGACATTAAGCAAAGGAAAATGAGTAATGCATCAAATGAGGTGGGGACTGCCAATCACACAGCCCTGCTCAGATAACCCGCTCCTAGGCAGAGATCGACAGGGGAACCCTGGTGTGTTGGGTCACATTACATTCTCTCCCACCATTCTTTGACAAATTACTTGACCTTCCCAGAAAAGTAAGCCTGCCTCTGTACACCCATAAATACACTGATTTCACCGTTAAAAAAAAAAAAAATTGATGAAATTATTGTGTTTGAAAATTATTGGTGAAAATAGCTAACATCCACTATCTATGAGAAGAACTGGATGCAAGATTCTATGTAAGAGTGGAGAGTCCTATTCCCCTATCTTTCAGAAAAAAAAAAAAAGTTTCTGAAAGAAGGAAAAATTTGAGGTCTGCCTTGGGATGTTGCTGGATAAAGGACAAATGATGGAAGTCTGAACAAGGTAGTGCAAAATACATACATCCTGCACTGGAGAGATTTCTATTCATTATACCAAAGCTTGTGGAAGTCTCACATTCCATTACTGCTTTCTTTTTGGAAAAAAAGATATTTTTATTCTTAATAAAACATTTTTTTATTATGCCATATGTGTCCATAGTTCATGCATGCATGAATGTTGTGTGAAACAATTAAACTCAATAAAATCCACAGCACAATGGGGAGAGTGCAGGGCAATTTATTCCCATATAGCATTTTAGAGGGAAACAGGAAAAGGACTAAGAAAAAAATATTAAAAAACTGAAAACCAAAAATTTGGACCTGTTTCTAGGCAGTGAGGTGATGACACTGTTTGCATGTGTTTATTTCCTATTATTTTCCTGAGGAAGTGTTTTTACATATTGTCCCATATCTTCTTCCTTTCCTTTAATCCCTTATGCGGTATGCTCATAATGTCCCAGATTATTTTGCGACATTTTTCAATTTCTTTCTGCCATTTTCCAATATCTCCAAAACAAAAGGAGCTGGAAGAAGATAAAGGATGACAGAATGAGAAAAAAAACCCCCTATGTAAAAATAACATGAACCGAGTCTATAGAATGTGTAACAAGAAAAGATTAAAATAAAAGAAAATAAAAAATAACAGTCAGTAAGACTAAAGAAAAAGCTTGATATTCTAACAGGTCATCATTTCAAAAAGTAAAATCTCTCTTTGGAAACTCCCAGTTTTGGGAAAAGACCATTTCAGGAGGAAGGATAAATGATAAATATATCATATTTTGAACACCTACATATCTTGAGATGGTTTGAAATGCAAACCTTGATATGTATTTTGCAATCTTCTCTTCCCAAGCTGAATTATGAACCAAGTATGAATGCTCTTGGAGTTTAATGAAGAGCTTCAAGACTGCAATTACATAGCTAATATACAGGATAGGGAATGAAATGACACTAAGAGGACCATTTTCCCTTAGCACAGGTATTTCATTGACTTCAAAGTTCAAATAGTTCTAAATTCTATCATATTTCCTACAGACTTTAAGAAGTTTATTTAAGGCTGGGAAAAAGAGGCTCCCAAACTTGAGTAAAGCAAACAAATGAATCAAAATGAGGATTAGTACTGAAGATATCACACACCATTATTCACAAAATGTTTTATAAGGTGGGAAGTTCCTTAGACATTTGAATCTGTAAGTTGCCATGCAGAAGAGTACAGCAAAAAAAAACCAAACCAAACCAAACCAAAAAAAAAAAAACCAAAAAAACAAAACAAAACAAAAAAAACCCCCAACCAACCAAACAAACAAAAAAACGAACCCAAAAAAAACCCAAAAAAACCCCCAAAATAACAGATAATTGAAATTATTTAGTTAAAAATAAATCCACGTAGTCAGTAGGGACTTCTGCCCATACAAGATTTACTGGGAAGCTGGATCTAAGTCTCTGCCTTTGTTTGACTTTAACTGCAATGAGTCATTCTGTATACCCAAGTCCCCTAAATTGTCCAGTCCATCATGGTCATAGCAGTCTACCCACTGAGATAAAAATCTCCCATTTCCTTGAGAGATGAAAGTTTGTATTTATGTTCTGTGATTAGGAGTTCAATTCGGTGAGTGGGGTTGCTTGGAAAAGACGGAGGAACAGGAAGGATTAAACAGCTTTTCTGGCAAAATGAACTGGACAGATATGAACTGGAGATACGAATAAGAGGTCAGGGGGGTGAACTTCATCTAAATGAGTATGCCTGAGCTATTTAATTCCTCTTGGGAGTACTAAGATCTTGTATGGCTTGAGATCAATTTTTAGAAAGAGATAAATCAGCTCCGATTATCAACAAGAAAGATTTAGCTGCTGCATACATCAAGCATATTCATTTTTAAAAACTGCGAACATTAACAACTTTGAAATATCGAATGTCCTCCATATATTAAATACTGCAACACTCCTCCCAGTTTTAGTACACTGCTGGCAAATCCATCACCAATGATACTTCATCCCCTGTCTCAATGCACTGCAGCAGCAAGTTCCACTGCGGCTTATATACTGTATTGCCATCTCTCAAAACTGAGGCCAGGATTTAATGTCTGGATTGTGCAAAGACTTGCAAGGGGGAATTCCCTTCCCACCTGATGAGAAGGAAGGCTTGTTTGCTGCCCTAAGGTTCTTCTGGAAAAATCTCTGAAGCATTGAGAAAAGTGGAAATTACATTAGCACCAGCTGATGAGAGCAGGAGGGAGCATATTGCCTTCCAAGGCAGGCAGTTTGAACATAATCTATGGAATATGAGAGCACTACATAGGCTTTTCAGGCTCCTGAGGGCAAACAGTAGAGGAAGAAGCTCAAAACTGGGATTCTCAGTCCTTTCACTGGCTGCTTTCCTCCACAAAATGTGAGGTACTTGTTTTTGTCTATTCAGTCAAATAATTCTTCCTTTGAAAAACAACAACCTCCCCTCCAAAAAAAAACCAACCCAAAACAACAAACTTAACCCCCCCCCCTAGGAAAAAAAAAAAAAAAAAGGCTTTGTTCATTAAGGCTCTTCTGGGGGAGTAAAACAATGGCTGTTGTATTAAGCACTTGGCTGCGTGCCAACAGGACAGCCTGGGTTGATGCTTCTCTCTATGGGGCTACCACACAGCTCGGCAGGACCAGGACCGTGAGACAAAGGGACAACAGGATCTCTCAAGGGAATCAGAGCTTAGAGCTGCTGCTCTCATCAAACTGAGCTATACCTCAGTAGCTCTTACTACCTACATCCTTGAAAGCCAGACGAATGCTTGCATTTCTCTCCTTTCTCATGGCTGTGTCTCTGCTGTTCAGTCACAACCACAGCTCTGTGGAAATCTACCTCATTCCATGCCCTGGCTCTTCTTAATGCCCGTGCTTCAGAATTGCAACCAGGAGTTCCCTTCCTGCAGCAGGGTAGTGCTCCAGGACATGGGTTGACAGCAGCAGGACTTTACAGTGGTCACTTGTGCAGAAAGGGGGAACTCAGGGGAAGGGCCTGGCAGAAGCCCTTGCTTGGTTATCCAGTGGTCATGAAAGAGAACTTAAAGACATTGTCACAGCTGTGTTAGAGGGATGTGTGGGTTTCAGAAGTGTGGGGAAGAAAAACTAAAAGGATTTAGCATTTCAGGAGCTGCAATATCTCATGACCATGACACAGCCCTGTTTGCAATAGAAGTTAGCAAGCATTGCCTGTGGGGACAGGTAGCTTCCAGAAAAACACCTGACATCCACCCAGTTGATTGACAAAACCTGAGCCAGACAGTAACTTCTATGGACTACAGATCCTCTGTAGGCTACAATAAGCAATCATCTTTAAGTCATATTTCCAGAGCAAAAAGTACCTTTGCTTCCAAAAAAGGCCACGTTTTTTACTCCAAAAGCTGTGGGGTTTTTTTATTAAAACATAAAATCAGTGAATAAGGATCTCTTTCAAGCACAATATATTTATTCAGCAGAACAGTCTGTATGAGGGTCTGAGGGAGACACTGTCCTCCCAAACACTGTTGCCACAGCTTTTCCATCTGTGACGGAGCTGCTCAGCCCCAGACAGGGCTGTGCTGTCAGCCAGACAGGCACCCTCAGTGGTCTGCAGCACTCTGGCCTGGCCCAAGAGCCACATCAAGGCAGTGAAAGAGCTGCTGCTGAGCACCTTTTCTGCATTTCCTTCTTTCTTTTTCACACTGTCAAGGCAAAGTGGTATGAACCATTTCCTACTGCACCATCACCAGCTTCAAAAGCTAAAGGAAGCTTCATCTGCATCAGGAATCCAACTCAGATGAATCAGGCCCTGTTTTTTCTTCCTACTAACTGGGTTGGTAATCTTTCTGTTTCAAGATCAAAGAAAAAAGTATGCTCTTTACTGGAAAATATAGACATACTAAAGAAAACAGCCACCCATGTTGAATAGTGGCTCATGATTCATAATTTCCACTGAAAATTTGAGTAAGAGAAACATCCTTTACAGTCAAGATGAAGAAAACATATGTTTTATTTGGTGAAAAAAGAGGCTTCTGTATGTTTTAAGACAAATCCTGCCTCTAGGCACAATCATTAAACAAAAGTCTCCAAGTGGCCTAAATGGCTTCAGCATACAGATTCCAGCTCTCCTTCTGTAATTAGAACTAGCCAAAACATATTGCAGAGACTTGAACTGTGTTCTGCTAATGGTGACCCATTTCCCTTTCCATGACAAAAAGTGTTCAGTTAGTAGACACCAATAAAAACAAGAGCTGTGAAGAAAAACAAGCAGAGAAACACTGCTATAGTTAAGGTAGAAGAATAAAGCATATGCAATGGATTATTTAAAGGCAGACATTCAGTCAGATCACTTTGATGGCTCATCAAAGCATCTCACCATGAAATGGCGGCCATCCCACCATGGCCATGGAATCCCTTCTCAACCATTTTTAAAGTATACTTTCTCTGCTTTCTGAGGTGCTGGCAAATGCAGATAAAGAATCTGAGTCTAGAGCAAGGGCAACAAGAGTAATTTGCAGATATTTAGGTGCAACTGAGCAATCCACAAAGGGTCTGCTTGGGTCTGTGGTCCCTCAAGTTGTTCAGAGATCTTAAGAACCTAGTAGCGGAAAAGCACTACTCCTTTGTCTACATAAGGTAGGTCCCTGAAGCCATACTACAGCAGCTCAATTCACAAATGTTGTCACAGGATAAATGGCTTTAATATCAGAAAAGGATTTTTTTAAAAATGGTTAGGACATGTATCTAGAACATGGCTCATTCTCCAGGAAGATACTGGTGTCCTGTGACCTGAAACACTCAGGCTTCTACAGCTGCTTGGTTTGGACAGAGGATGCCACAGCTGCCTGAAGCACTGTGGTGTGTCATCCCAAGGCCTGGGGACAACACTTCACCAGTGACTTCACTGCAGTGGGTCACAGACTTGGGGAAGGGATACAGCATGTTCTGCACCTAATGTTGCACCCTCACAGTACTATCCCAAGGACTGCTAATGAACTCTGAAAAATTCAGGGTTAAAATACCAAAACCAGATTTTTAATCAGAACTATGACATTGCCTTTCTCAGGTGACTGCCAGTGACTAATGGACTACAGAGGTTTCTCTCTCCCATGCTCTCCCTCACCCCACTAAACCTTCAGCCTGTTTCAGGTTGTTTAAGTATATATACCGTCATGGGAGGGGTTATTTGATAACCAGGAGTATGCTCAGTAAAATACTCTGCATTGGGTGACCCACATGCTACTGACACAATTATAAATCATCTAATTAGGCATTTTGCAGCTGGATGCTGGCTACACTCTGTGCCTGCAGAGAGACGATGGCCCATATCTGCCAAGGGCAAAGGAACACCTGTGAAAGTTTAGAACTTTGGGAGGGTTTTATGCAACCATTTAATACATCTTCTGGTATCTTACACATACCAGTGTTTCCTGTGTCTCCTGTGTCACAGACTAATACTGCTGTAAGGAAACTACCAAGCATGTTGAGAGCTACCCCAGTTACTGCCCCTCATACAGGCAAAATTCAGGCTGGCAGTAAGGTTTTAGTGAGTGAGGGAAGCAGGAAAGAGACCCTGGAATTAGTGGGGTGTGGCTATCAGAAAGAGCTGTAAGGTTTCAGGCATGCATATGAGGAAGAAGGGAAGTCTTGTTCTCTTCCCCTTCTCTCCCTTCTGCTACCTCTGGATTACAGAATTCCCAGATGGAACCTTGTGATACCAATGCTTTATTTCCTCTCCTGCAGGCACGTCTGCTCATAGTTCTGCAGTTCTGAAGGGAAGGAAGACAAGAAAGATCTTTGCACGTAACTCTGCTCATACAGGAAGCAGGGTGGAAGAGATGAGCCCTGCTCTACAAGCCAGATGAAGACTGTGCTTTGCCTGAACTTCAGGAAATATTTGCTCGATGCCTGTCAACTGAACTGGGTCCCTTAGAGTGAGGAAGTGGAACTTCTAAGAGGCTAAATGGAGGAGGAGTCAAACTTGTTCCTGTCAATAACTTGTATTCAAATAATGCTTTGCAAAGCCACTTCATTTCAGTACAGAAACGGTACAGACAAACTTTAATAAAACTCCAAACTATGCAAAAGTTAAATGATCTGGACTTCCTAACCAAGGATGAGTTTTAGGTCAAATTTGCTTAAAATATAATTAAACCAGCAAGAGTCTTCAGCACGGTAAATAACCTGAGACTAAACTGACTGTTGCAAACTTTGAAGAAATCCCACAGGATTGAAAATGACAGAAAAGAGTCTCTTGATGCCAACCCCTTTCTCAACACAGATTTATATAGTTGCCTCTTCTACATCAAAAAGGGTTGAGAACCAATGCAAAGAGCATGAAAAACAGCTGGTCTGTCATTTTGCACATGAGGATCTGGGCTTACAGCACAATTCTGCTGACACCTGCACCTGTTGGTAATTCCAGGACAGACCACTGGACATATACAGGATAATGTTTAGGGTATTCATGCGGACCTGCAAAACATCACAGATAATGATGATTGCAACTAACTGTAGAAGAAAATAACAGCAATGTGAGTTCACATGTGGACAATCAAGCCCTTGTTTGGAAGTTCAGCTGGTGAGGCCAGCCAAAAATGCATTTCTCGGTGTGCTGATGCTCTGTGCGGCTACCAGCAACACGAAATAAGTGAAATACTTTCATAACGAAACTACACACGTACAACGCTAAAGGCACAGAGTAAGCAGATCTGTTAGGAAATGGTACTCTCTCCCTGACTGTATTCAAAGCAAGCATATGCTGCTGCCAGCAGTCTGCCTTCTCAACAAACCCAGACAGCTTCTCATGATGGCCTGGGACCAAAATCAGCAACTTCAGCAACACTTATCTTCAGTAAAGCAACAGTCAGAATCTTTTATCAAGATTGGATGTATTTTGAGAACACTAACTTCAATATTACCAAGATAAAAATAGCAGCATTTAAATGAATGATTAACCACACAGCTTCCAGGAACCAAAATCCGTACAAACTAAATCTCTTTTTGAAAGTTGTATGTTATCTAAGCACATTGAAATGTTGATGATTAAATAATTTAATCTATGAAATATGCAGAAGTGTTTCTGAGGAGAAAAGAATTGATGCACCCTTCCTTATAAGCCCATCACATTGCCAAACAAATACATAGTCTCTTTTTTCTAAAGAAAAATTAAAGGAGCTAAATGATACTTCTCACAAATAGTTTTGATCCCTCTACTGCTCTGTTTCATTCTTCCCCTCCTGTTCATTCAGATTTGTCTCCTGCCTTTAATTTGGAGGTTCCTCAGTTGAGTAAGTGTTATGCTGTGCAAGTATAGCAAGGCCCTGATCCCTCCTTTCAGGCCTTCCAGTACACATAATGTAGATAGAATAAAATCACAAAAGTATTCCCCATCTATATACATCTTCTGAACTCCACCTGCTCTGAGCTAGCCCAGCTATAAATGGGCAATGCTGACTTGGCTGGGAGGCAACAGCCGTGAAGTGTCGCCTCAGCTGCTGCTTCTGTGTTTACTACAAAGCCACAGTGAGTGTGAGCTGATACGGCACCAACATCCAGCTTTGATCTTGACCTTTGTCTTTTCACTACAAACAACTGTGTGTCAAAACCTGCTTACCACAAAGCACAAACTGTGGTGGGTGTTTTCAGGGCAACTGGAGTCCACTTACTTCAGGTGCAGACAGTGTGGGTACTGTGCAGAACCAAAGTCACTTCCGTATCGCATCAGCAAAGTGTCTGTGAGCTTCCCTTGGGAACTCAAAAGATCCCAAATAGGCCACGGAAAATTTCTCTTTCCAGTTTCACAGCTCAGTACTTCCCCCTCAGATACTGGTAACTCAGAGTACCGCTGCTGCTGGGTAGGAATTCCTTAGCAAGAATTCAGGCTGCATGATTAAGGACTTCAGTGACCCCTATAGATGTCTGAAACTGGAGCAAACAGAAAGTGAAGCAAGCTCTGGATCTGGCTAATGCAGCACAGCTAGCAGGGGAACAAGGTCTACCTAGAAATGCTGTGCTCCATGGGCTTGACACTTCTATCCTCTTCCAACTCATGGATGCCCCTAATCCCAGTTCCAAACTCAGCTGAAAACGGAAGAAGATAATATTTTTACCTGACTCCTGAGATATGACTGATCATTGTAGCAATGGAAGCACGGCTGTCGTGGCAAGGTCCCCATCATAAGAAATTATGACAGGTGGGTTCAGAGCACCCTAATATATTCTGGGGCCCAAGATATATTTGAGTCTCCCATAATTATATTCAGGCTTGTATGTGATAGGTTTTCCCATTCTGGCTGTTTCCTTGCATCCTGCAGCATGGGTTTTTCACCTGTGAGTCCCCTCCAGGGATGTCAACAATGGAAGCAAGGAGTCTCTCAGGACAGAGGTGCCCTCCTGGGAGAAGGACAGGGCAGAAGCCCCCATTCAGGACCCAATACCCTGGTGGTAACAAGGGTACTGAGCAGTGCAAAGTGAGGCAAGGCATTACCAACTCTATGCTGTGTAATATTCTCACACATAGATAGAGAACATGCCTAGTGAACTTAGGATAACACAGTCAATAATCTGGTTTCCAGCCATGTCTGTGACTCTTATGTTTACACAGATGTGATAGTGCACAATTATAAAAATGAGGAATTGGGGTAATCTGTTAAAAAGTCCATGCACAGTAAAATCATATAATTTCTAAACCCTGTGCAGATCAATATTGAGATGGTTTTCTCCTAATGACATAAAGATCCTGTTTGTTTGGTTTTTAACGCATGGCACTCTCGTGCTCCCAGGGTATTTTTATCAACGGATCTTTAGTATGTTACTCAGATGTGAGAGATTTCCTCAGTGAGAAAAGCTAGTGGATAACACCAGATAGGCAGCCACAGTCATGATTGCTGCTATACCCTTGTCTTTGCCTGAGTGAGAAGGATGCAGCCAGTCCAGAGTGGCCTTTGAGATGTCCTAGTTGTAGACAGTATTGGTGTTCTAGAAACTGCTTAGACACGTATGTGGTTTTGGCTTCTGAGAACTGGGTTGAATGATGGCTGAAAACTTCAGTATAAATGCCACTTGCGTGTACTAGGGTTACAAATGATAAGGAAAAAGCAATAATCAGTATTTTATATTATATATAAACAAATACTCTCTGTATATTATGTAATATTTTGCATATATATATATAAATATA
>WEKY01050709.1:10368-49582 GCA_013390045.1 Picathartes gymnocephalus
TGGAAGATTTTATCAGTATTTGAGACCAAAAAAGTTAAATATTTGGGTTGTCACATTAATTTTGTTATTACTTCTTAGATGACTTATCTCATATTCCTCTAATATTCAGCCAAAATTATGGTTGTGTTTTTATTTGCTGACTGTTACAATTATTTTTAGAGTTTAGTAAAACATATTGTATCCAGTACTCTTTTATTATTAATTAAAAATTACAAAAAAAGTATTATAAAGAACTTTGAAATAAAGAACTGGCCTCTAATCAAAACAGAGGTTTCTGTGAGGCCTTTTGCACCACTGATATTTTAAATTTGTTTTACAATTTACAGACACTAAAGTGAGGTGACCTTCCATCACAAACTGCAATGAAGGTCAGGGGTGGCCTTGGGCTCTGATATCAGCTGCACCTCAGTTCAGTAATCTTATTGTCTCTCTCAAAATTAGGTCATCTGAAAGCCAAGTCCTAGTTCTTGCCAGTGGGGATATTACATACCCTATCTGTCTATACACAGAGATTTGAATGGAACCGTTCACCCAATTTCTGAAGAAATGACTGAGGTTAACAGAAATAAATTTTTCTACAAATGCCAGGAAAGTGCATTATTACTTTTGATGAAATAATATAGTATCTGACTTATAATGAAATTCCATGCAGTTCCTGTGTATTGTCTTGTATACAAGAGAAAAACACAAAATGATTTTCTGCCCCTCAGCTTTGTCCTGAAGAGCCATGTGGCATGTTCCATGAAAACTAGCATGTGTAAAGGATCATGTCATTATGTACAGCTGTTAAAGACCTGGAAGGCGAACAATGTGCTACTGACATATAAATAATACCTTCTATGCACAGTTAAATATTGGTGCTATTTTTGCCAGATTTTAAGCTCTTTTGAGGCCAACTGGAACAGCTGAAATAGAACATTAAAAAAATGTTTTGATGCTGGGGCACAGATGGCTGGAGCCCAATGTGTCAAAATAAATGTTTCATTTTTGGTCTAATGTGGGAAAAATAGACCTTCTCAATTACTCCAATAATCACAGGTGCAATAAATGACACTGTAGCTAAGAAGAGCTATTTCAGATGGGCATTCAGAGAAATTCTATGTATTCTATGTCCAACAGGATGAAACGGTAAATTACCTTAGACCAATGACTTACTGCCTTTGAAAGGGTGCTAACAGCCACAATCAAGCCTGAAGCTTTAATCTTTTATTTGGCAATGGAATTTCACAAACACATGATTGCTCCTTATGATACAGACAGCTTGAGAAAATGCTGCAGACAACAGAGCTGTTAACTTTAAATCAATGACATATGTGTGCTTAGGAAATTCAGAATGGCTTAAACAGACTTCAGCACTTAAATGCTTGTCCAGACTTTTCTAGAAGGCTTTGATGAATAAACAGGAGAGTCAATAAAGTACAGCTAAAATGTTTTCACAGCCAACATCTGCCCAGACCTTACATGTCAGTGGAATTAGAGGGCAACAACAAACCAGGTGCATCCACCAGTCTCTGCATCAGCAAGGGACCAACCATCAGTCAGTCTCTTGACTGTCGTGTTTGTAGCTCAGAGGACAGCACTGCCCTGCTGAAAAGGGACAACCCATCAAGGCTAGAGCCACCCCACTGAAATGGTAATGAGCTCTGAGGAGAAACTTCAAATAACCCACAGAAAAGAGTGTGGGAGAAGATACCAGCCAGGTAGGAGACAAATGGCTTCAGCTGCCAATACTCAGAGCTTCTTGGTTGCAACTACAATGCAGGGCTTTGTTTGTCAGACAGAGTCACGGGTGAGAGGGAATGGTAATTGTTACGCTACAGCACAACGCTAAAATGATTCACGTTGTCATAACCAAAGTTTTACTTCCCATGTGAAATTTAAATCTGCTCCAGCTGGTGCAGTGACAGTTCTCACAGCCTGCACAGACAGTCAGGGAGTGGGAGGGAGCAAAGCAAAGCAAAGCAAAGCCAAGCCAAGCAGGCTTGGAGCTGAATCTGGAAGGCACCTCTCCTTTTCCCGAGACTATGCCCTTCCGGCCACTCTACATGTTGCTGTTGCTGAACTGTGGCTTTGCATTCTCTCATCTGCAGTGAGATTGCTGCATTTCTGCTGAAGATGCAGGATTGTTGGTTTTCCCTGGGCACTGCAGGACAGAAGGCAATGTGAAGTTCTTTTGGCTATAGGGGACCTGTAAGGACTGAAAAGTCTGAAAAAGCCTTTGAATATATTGCAGTATTCATAGTCTTAATCTAAACAACCTGATTTCTTTCATGCCTCTAACAATATGCTTACAATGTTCCATGTACCTCAAAACAATACTTTTCCTAGGGAAAAAAAAAATTGGAGCATAATCATGTAAACAACCACTAGGGCTGATCCTCTTCTTGAGGATGAAGTGCTTAGTGTGAGCTTTATATGGGTGACCCAAGAGAGGGTAGGAAGTGGAATGTGGTGCACACAAGAGGTAAAGAACAAAATCATGAACCTGCAAGACTGAGTTTTAGGCTGTTAAAAGGTTTTGCATAATGATAACTAAAACTCTGACCAATAAAGATATTCCAAGGAAAGGTATGGATGTGTAAGAAGGTCTGTGAAGTTTCCCTACTACCTCCAGAGGGCCAACATGAGGAAAAGAAAGCAGTGAGAGTAGTCAATACCCCCATTCCCTTATGTCTGTCAGAAGGGGATTCTCCAGAGTAGCCACAAATGTCAAAGTGCTTCAGCTTCAGATGGTTACAATAGCTGGCATGCAGCTGCAGCCACAGAACCAATTCTGTCTATATTCTGCTTCAATTCCAGATGGATAAATTAAGCCAGGAAGAAATGAAGCAGTGTACAATGACTGGTAAATGACCCCAAAAAACTAGGCCAATAAGATTTCTAAAGAGAGAGATGTTAGAGCCACAAAACTTGCTAGAGGCGTAGAGAAGTTGTTGAGTGAGTTAATTGTCAGCATCCCTCAAGTTATTATAGAAAATTCTAAAGTTAAGGTTGAGCAATTCAACCTCTCATGTATGAAAAACACAGCACTTAGTTACTCAAGAAAATTACAGCACTTAATTCTGAGTACAGAATTCAATTTCCAAGGATTAATAAGTAAACACCTTAATTAATGTATGACTTTAAAATAATTAAAATAAGTCCTTTAAGAGATTGAACATCTTTTTCAGTCTTTTATTTGTCCTGAATGATCTTCAGAATAATAATTATATGAGCATTTCCTATTTGCAATCTTCTACACCAGCCACAGTCAAAAGAGTGATTTTAATTAAATTAAATTATTAATGATTTCTGCCTCTAATTGTTATGACTAGATAGACTGTGGTCTGACTCATTTAACTCTTAACTGGAGAAACTCATCAATATCAACAGTTTATGGGAGAATTTCCATTTGCAAACTACATGTATCTGAAATAATTTGAATTAGAACCACATGGCTTCAATTCACTAGAAATAACACATGGTCATATTTTTTGCTTGCAAATCAAGACATTTCCAAGGAAGATAATTTTTTTAAAAGGAATTTAAAGTTGCTAATGTATATCTGAAATATATAAAAGGTCTAATTTTATCGAGCCTGTGCAAAATTGTGTTAAAAATATCACTAATTTTACAGCTCCCTGTACCTCTGGGGAGATACTTGCAAATGAAAGAGCAATTACAGCTACTGAAAAACCTTCTGAGTTTTTAAATTTGTCAATCCTTTTATGCAGAGTTGGATTACCTTTACCACTTAGAAAATGGTAGAATCCATTTAAAACCAGTAAGAAATACTAAAAATACTCAGAATATTTCAGATTAGAATACATAGTCTGAAAACATGATCTCCTTGCTCAAAACAGAGGGAGGCAGTAACAAGCACTCAGCTGCTACCTCTGTTAATGTTAATTAATATGTGTGTGTGTGAATCTCCACATATACAAACTGTACACATGTGCACACACATGTATGCAGTGTAGAGCTGTGTAACTCCTAAGTGCCAGCAGAAGAAAAAAAACCTTTTGTGCTGTGCACAGTCTTTTCAGGTCAGCTTCATCCTCTGGCGAGTGACAACAGTGAGGCTTTTTCCAGAACAGGCTCACTTCAGGAAGAGACCATCTGGAGGCTGTCTGAGCCACACAGAGCAAAGAGTGAGAGGGAGAATGCAATCCAAGATATAGCAAGAAGCTTTAGGGGCAACACAGGAATGAAAAATGAGGAATTCAGATGGCTTAGCACAAAAATGAGAAATGATACTTCCTGGTAGATGGGGTGCTTTTAGGGAATGTCAGCAGAGGACATTTCCAAACTGACTGTGGTGCTTATGTTGCAGTACTCATAAACAAGTGGTTACTAGGCAAATAAAATAGTTACTAAAAGAAGGAGCAGAAATCTTATCAATCCACTTTGCCCCAGGTCTTTAATCAGAACAACCTTTCCAATATGTGGGTGTTTCACCATAAATAATGGAAAATCAAGTAGAGCTATGTGCTGCACAACAAAAGCGTTTCCAGAAAGGAAGGATAAAGAAGAGGACACTGTGGATGCCTGGCACTGAAGTTACACAACGTGCCTGAGAAAGGACACAAGTGATCCTGTCATAGGACCCAGCATGCAGCAGCAGGCAGGAGAAATGGAGAGAGTGTGGAGACTGCAGCTTAATTATCTCCCTGGATATATTCACATCCAGGAGGAGAGAGGAAAAAGACAGCAAAGAGCATTTCAGATCACAGCTGTGACCTACCCTGTCAGCACAAGACCTGGGGCTGTCAGGTAAGCTGAGGTCAACACTGAACCCGAGCTGCCTTTCCAGAAAGACATGAAAAAGTGAGAGGAGTAACAGCAATATGAGCAGTCAGTGCACAAAGTCAGGTAATGAAAAGCAGGAGGATATGTGAAAAACCATTGTGCATGAGGCTGGAAAGAGGGACAAAGAAGGACCATCTCCTAGGGCAGTCCAGGAACAGAAATCCTGTTCATCACAGTTTGAGGAGTACAGAGACCCACAGGTACAAATTCTGGGACTATGTACAAACAGTAAATGCAAAACCAGGCCTGTGTCGAGCCAGAAGATGCTGATCTCTGTGCAGTATTTGGAATCCTGGCACAGGGTTGCTTTACCTTGTTCCAAACAGACTAAAGACTCAATCATTTCACATCAAGATCAAGTAAATATATAGAATAAGGAAGATGAAACTTTGTATCTAAAAATTGGAATAATATTTTGGGAAACTTTTGAGATCTTCAATTTCTCTACTACTGAAAATGTGAAATCTGGAATTATTTTACCAATTATACTGGGAAAATAGAAAAATAGAAGACTATAAAGAATGTTTTCTACTATCAGCAATACTGAGAAGTTTGTAAGAAAGGAATTAAATTAGAAACATCCAATTCTTAATACAGCTCAAAATTTGGTCACTATGTGCTAGAGAGGAGATAAGGAAGAGTTTGATTTAATGCAGACTGTTACAGGTTATAGTGATAACATCTACTTAAGTTAGCAGCATTGTGGTTTTAGTCAGAAATTAAGGGAGTTTTTAATTATAAACAGTAACTAGAAACTTTATTATGTTGCAGAATATAAAGATTTTCCATTCAAATGTACAGATGACAAAGAATCTGGAATAATAAACATTAAAATAGCGCTTAAACTGAACAGTGCCACAAAGGTCAAAGTCAAGGTTGTTGGAATACAACCCAATTTCATAGATTCTCCATAAGCAGGTTGAGACATTGTCCTTTCTATTCTACCTCACCTCGACAATACCTATCTGAAAGGAGGATTTTTTTCTGAGGCTGAGTCTAGTGAACATCAAATATAATGTAAACTGCCTGGAAAATTTTACCCTGTGGTTCTTACAGCACCAAGGTCAAAAAGTTGTGTTTGAAGGGAAAAATACATTGCTAAAAGATATGCTCTCTTGAGTTAAAAATTCAGCATACCATATCACTAAGAAATTTTTATGAAGTTAATTACTTTTGCAGATTAAAGAGGAAATGCTACTTTAAGCTCCTAATCACTGGATCTTTTCATACCTTTGCTGCTAGATTAAAGGCCCTGCTGTAAAGTAGTTTCTGCCCATATAGTTACCTGTGGACAGTGATTAAATCACTTAATTTTTTCCTCTTTTCCCTCTCTCCACAACATGAACACACTACATGCCTTGAAGCATATTTCCAGTTTTCAGCCCATCTTTTAGGCTACTGTCCAAATACCATCTAGTCTTTTGTCATCCTTCCTGACCATCACAGCAGAAGCAGGCTCACTGGGGAAGTCCTGCTCAATACACTCCTTTACTCATCCAGGGCTTGTGGTTACTCATGATCACACCGTTTCAGCAGGCACTTGGGCTCCTTCAATTATCCATCACAACACCCTCCTCCCCTTTACACTCCATTTCTCCTTCATTCTCACCCACTTGTCCTCTGGACCCTTCCCTCTGTGAATGCATGCCAGGACATGTGACCCCATGCTCTGACAGAAATCTCCATTTAATGAGGTCTGCAGTTTGTCAGTGTCCAGATTAGGTTCTAAACCATATGCTGAGCCTTTGCTGTTCACGGTGCATTTAAGTCTAAAACTCGTGGAAACCAAAGGAAACATTCCTGCCTATAATTTCAACTCTACATCTAAACGGAAAAAAATTTGACTAAGGACTGCATAAATTAAACATTTCCTCACTTCCAGCAGTGGTTACACAAGGAAGGAAAGCCTGTGCTGAGCTGTTCAAAATGCCTCTTTGTCACTCTCTTTCATTGTTTCACGGATTTAAATTCAAAACTCTTATTTCCTCCATAAGACATTTTCTTCTTACTTTGTCTAAGTAAAAGGACTTTTGCTGAAGATTTTTTCATCCTACAGCTCCAGGGCCTTTGAAATCATAACCTGTATGTTTTGTCTGTATCAGCAGTTCCCCCACATCAACCTACAATGAAATATGCAAGCCACTTGTACCACAGACTCGTTAAATCATTCCAGGTTTGATTGGCATATTCTGCTCTTCCTGGTTTTGTTAAGCAAGTTGAACCTTAAGAACACACTGAGAAGATGAATGGGCTAATGAAGCAGATTGCATGATCTGAAATCATTCCCTTACAGATAAAGTTCAGAACTGTTAATAGTAAAAGGATTTTTTCCCTCTTCCTGTGGTTGCTTTTCACTCCTGGTGTAGTGCTCTGTTATGCAGCTCTCTGGCTCTGGGTCACCTACATACTGAAGGAAAAATAACATCTCAGTGTAACGCTGGCGATTGACGTTCTGTGTAATTAAAAAAAAAAGTAACTTTCCCTCTTTTCACTTGAATATTACAAAAACATTTTAAGTGCATGTCCACACTAAGTGGGTTCTTAATCTAAAACAGCCCACCAGTGTATCAAAAGATGCAGAAAATATTTCCATGTTACAACTGTGTACAACTTATTTTTATCCAGGGGAAAAGCGTTGCGAGTGAAGTGTAGTTACTTTGAATGTACTATAGCCCTTGACTGGGTGTCACATTGCTTGTGCTGTGCTGTCAGGTGGAATACAACACTGTTATAATGCTGGAATTAAGGCTTCCATAGTGACTCAAAATGGCTGGGGGTTTGTTTTGTTAGTTGCAGCACTTAAGCTATTCCCCTTATTATCCTGGAAGAGATTAGCTGGTCATTTAACTCTCTCCTCTCTGCTTTTTTGTTCCTTCTATAGAGGAACATGAGGAAAGTTTCAATATGTTTTATTCCAGGTGGAGAGGAACCAGCCCTAAGAATGCTGATGTGGCATTCTTACGTCGTCTTGTCAAGGGGACTGGGACTTTCCAGCTTCTGGTGTGGGCAACAGGCTCAGGGTTAGCAAGGAAATGTGAGTTTGAAGGAAAGGGACCTTCCTGGAGCTCACAGCAGAACAACCTTTGTATAACGACCTAAACCTGCAGTGAAGCTCTCCTGGTGTGCAAGGTTAGTTGCTGGCTGGAGGAGGTCACTGCACAGTGCCAGAGACAAAAGTATGTCCGTCCCTCAGTGGCCAGAGCTGGCACATCCTGCCCGTTGGAGGGGCAGGGCATGTGCTGCCCTTCTCAGCAGCACCAGGGATCTACTCCATAGGAGGCTTTCCAGTAGAGTTGCAGGGAAGATGGAATTTACAGGCAGCCCATTTGTCAACACAAATTATCATCATTAAGGTACAGGCTTCCTACAGACTGCACGGTCAGGCAGGCACTTCCTGACTCCAGTCTGCCCCTTCTCCTGACAGTAATGACAACACTTGGGACAATTATACAACTGCTTTTGAAAAAATAAAAACCAAACAAATAAGCAAAAGCTCAATGGAAAGTCTTTCAATTCACTTCTTCCGTTCTAGTACTCAGCACAGGGAAGGTTAGAAAAGCAGAATTTGTGTTGCTAGAAAGTTTCAACACCAAAATTCTTCTAAGAGCCCCTTCTTTAAAAGTTCCAGGAAAAAAAAAAAGGAAAAAAGATAGAAAAGAAAGCTTACAGTGGAATGACTGGCTTAGCTCTAGATGTACACAGAAGCACACATTTAAAGAACACTAAATGTGCAGCATCAAAGCCAAAGTGTTGGAAAGCAGCATGAACTCAAATACTGAAAAACAACATCAAAAGACACACTGAAGTTGTGAATGAAGGTTCCAAAGACAGCCTAAATTCTAGCAGTTCCTCAATTTGGTGCATTTGACTTTCAGCTTCACTCACACTGTTTGAAATCAGTTGTCTTTTTTGTGATATCCCCTGGATTTCAAAAGAAGACATTAAAAATACAGATATTCTATCATGTGGGACATGAAATATCTGGTTAATCAACAGCTTTGAGCATCTGTGATTCAATACCCAGATTTCTGACACATTACTGGAATAGCTGACAGCACTAATAGAGTCATTTTGTGTGAGGACAATATTATAAGTGAATAAGTAAACTAATAGGTTTTCAGGTATTTACTGATGGCAGAGGAGTCACAAAGCTTGGCTTTCACACCCAACCTGGAAAGATTCATAGACATAATTGTTTCACTTTCCTCCTCCTCTCCCCCATGACCAATTTGGTCCCAGTTTGTTTCCAGCCTCCAATTCCCTCTTTTCAATTTTGTTCCTTTCCTTTCCTTTAAATTAGTCCCCAAGTCATGTTGCAGCTCCCTACTCACACCAACCTCTTTCCTTCTGACCAGTTTGCTCCATTCAACTCCATCCAGTGCTAGAAGCTCAGTCTTTTTTTGGTTTCTTCTAGCCCAGCATTTGTCTCCCTCATACAAACCAGTCAGTTCTCTTCCATTCCATCATGGTGCCTCTGAAGGGGAGATAAGCTGGAGCATTTGGCAGTGAATATGAGAACCAAGGCCTCCTGTTTTCAATCCTAATCCTAGCTAAGGGCAGCTGAAGTGAATAATTTATAGGGGTGGTCCTTTAGAGCCCCTAGGGCTTGCAGCAGCAGCACAAGATCAGTGAGTGTGCTCCCAGTCAGGGCATATGCATCCCAAGAAGGGAGACATTTCACAGAACTACATTGTGATATTTTTAGTGGCTGAATTATCTGTACTGAACCACTTACTTTATAGAAATAGCAAGAGATGCCCTTTTCTTATAATAGTCATACTTCTCAAAGTTTTCAAATAGTGGCCTTGAAGACAGAACTATTACAAAATCACTGAAAGGTGTTATTGTGGACAGACACTCATTCTTTCATCAAGCCTCTTTGTTGAAAACATTGCAGCTGCTTTGGCTGAACTCTGTAAAATGATCTGAGTGCAGTAATTGCTGAGGGCATAAATCAAACTAAATGCTTAACTTTCAGCTATGTTCTAATTAGTGGAGAACAAGGTCTTGCAATGGAAGGAATTAGGGAATAAGTGACTGTAACTGCTTACAGCTCACTAACAAATGGGCTAACAAAAGAAAGTAGTGTGAGAAGAATATGAATGTGTTTTATTGCTTTCTCTTCTCCCAGAAATTCCCCCTAGTCCCAAAATAAACCCCTCCTGCTGTTTTCCTCAGGTGTTATTGAGTACCTGGGAAACAAATAAAGGAATGAATGAAAACACTGACTATGCTGGAGAATCTTGCCTGGCAGTGTGCTGTAGGTTAAGGCAAACAGCTGGAGCAGAGTGATGGGCTGATGGGAACAGTCAGTCATTTTGTTGTTCAGACTGCAAGGCACTACACACTTCAAACAGATCAAAATGTAAAGAGACAGCAGTACCTATGGGGTATGCAGACACCATGTTTACAAAGAACCCCTTACCTCACAGGCATGGCCAGCTGCACAACTTCAAGGCAGGATATTTGTTTGAGGTTGAATTACTCTAGAGTTTGCAAACCAAATTGCAACCCTCCCTGCAGAGAAGTGAGCCCTTTAATATTGTCCTGAATTCACTGACGTTTACTTGTTTGGCTCCTGAAAAAACTCATGGAATAAACTGGTCAGTTAAGGAAATAGGGATTCACTTGCACCTTCAGAGACTCCCTAACAGGGAACAAAAAAACATGGTTTATAGTCAAGGTAATTTGTAGAGCAAGTTTTCTTCTTAGCTATTCAATTGCTAATTAGGAACTAGTCAACTGGGCACAACAAAAAATTCCCAAACAACCACACCAAAAGCTCTCTTCCTTGTGGAGTTAACTAAGCAAGTAAAAGCTGCCTAGAGCACCAAGTTACTACTGAAATTGCTTAACTGAAGTCAGCCAGCCAGCCTTTAAACTCAGCCAATGAATTCTGATTGATCCAGCTGCATTCTACAGCTTCTTTCTGAATTGGGATACTGCTACAGGAACTCGAATTTATGTTCTGGCAAGGAAGCTACTGAGCTGCCAATGTCTTCATCAGCCTGACATTTCTTTTCACAGGCAACAAAAAGTCAGTGGGAGTACAGGTGGTCTCCTTTTTCTTGTTTCCATGCAAAGATCCTATGATAGAAAGGTTACTAGCCTGATGGTGATGGCAACTTTCTTTTTCCCAAATAGTGAAATGTCAGGTAATCTCTTCACTGTGAAAAGGCATATAATTTAGAGTGGAAGCTACTTCCGAATTTGTGGAGTTGAAATCAGCTTTGTAAACCTTAACAGTGTCTGCACAAGAGCAGTTTCAGATCTTCAGGCATCCTGTATGCTTAGACCTATGCCCCTACACATAACCAACCTGAAGCATCTTTGTGACAGAGCATCCAAAGAGGTTTTCTCCAGCTTGGGCTTCTCTGATTGTTAACTATGTTGTGCTGTTTTACTCATTTCAGCTAACCAGAAATTTTAGGTCAACTGTCTTATTTTGCCTGGATTTGTTTGGATTTGGTAGCTACCTGTAGGCAGTAGACTTACTAGGCAGGTACTTTAGAGAGAGAGGGAGGGAGGAGGACTTAAAACTGCTTAAATCCACTTCCAAGTGGAGGCTGCCCAATTGCCCAATCAAAGGTGGCCTTGACTTTGCTTTAAGCACAGACTTTGCTGTGGTTCAGACAGGATTTCTAGGCTTTCTAGCCCCAGGGAAGCTCCCGTGGTGGGCTAACATCTGGATACAGAGCTGACAGGGAAGCTGGCAGGCAGCTGTGCGGTGAAGGAGAACAGCTGATTATGGCCACTGACAGCGACTGCTCAGTCACATCAGTGCAGACACAATCTTGGGAACGACACATATGACCAGACATAATGTGCAAAAATGTATGCTTTATTTTTACACCCGAATTCATTATATGAGGCTGGGTAGGAATTCTTCCTGAAAACAGCCTATGTGGCTTCAAAATCAGTCATGAAAGCTGGAATTTCTATGTGCAGAGAACAACACTACAGCAAGAGCATATTTTTTTCCTGGTAGCAGCTATTCAGATTTCTGTTGATTGCATCATTCTCTGAAAATTATGGTTTTTTGGATTAAATTCTTCTTGCTTAATCTCAGACAGAAAGTGAACAGTAAAATCATTTTTTTGTCATCAATGAATCACCAGAACTACAACTGATTTTAAAATATGTTATGTGTGTCCGTGAGGAATTTAATAGGACAATATCTCTCTTATACACTGGTTATTTCATCGACTTTATTTTTACAGGGAAGAAAATCAGGTAAAGTAGTAATGATTCACTGACTATAATTGACCAAAACCCCACAATAAATCAAAAGCAGACTTCCAAAGCATTGAAATTATCTCATTTATCTTAAGAAAAAAAAAAAAGTCAAAAGCATAGAAAGCATTTTGGTCAAATTTGATGTTACAAAACATTTTTATATTTATTTAATATCTCCTACTCTGTAGATATACTGTATATTTTCTGAAAAAATAATATGCAAACAGATTATTGCATAACACATCTCTTCCAAATTAGCCCAGAAATATTCACTAAATTAATTTTAAACACAATAAGAAAAGTATTTTAATATTTTACATTTGAATTCCAGAGAGTTTTATCACGTAAGATATTCTGTGGAAAGCAGCACCTATTTACTTTTTTGTAAGCCATTATGAAGATGGAATTGGCCTCTCAGACAAAATAGCAGAGGTGATTAAAACACAAACTGAGTAAAGGTGTTTACTGAGTGGATTCTTGCAGAGTGAGTATTTAATCTTGGCTCTGTGTCTGTGTGTGATATTTTGCATAATGGTCTACAGACTTCCTACAATTTTACTGTTACAGAATATACATATAAATAGTGCTGAGACACAGAGAAGTGGATTTCACATTATGTCTATGCTTATTTAGGGCTCACTGTCTATGTGGAATGAATAAAAGTAATATTAAAAGAAAACAATTATGAAACAAAATATTTCAGTATGCAAACAAAGAAAAATACTGTATTTTAGTTTAGAGACAGTTCAAGCATATACAGCATATACATAATAAAGCTCAGGGTTTTGTCTTTTTTTTTTTGTATTAGCTAAAGAAGCAGTCATGAAACTGTTGAATATTGGCTTAAAACTTGACAACCACCTAGTGCATTCTTCTTGCTCACCTTTTAAAAATACACAATCTGGGATGGATACATTGCACTGCTGGAGTTTACAATATATATTTCAAATTTACAAAAATACAGAAAAACAAGATTTCTTGCACTCAGATACTGAGCATTAACCCTTTGAGTACTAATTCCCACCTGCAACACTGCAGAACACATTCATCTGACTTACAGGTTTTTATAACATTCTAACAATTATAATTGTCATCTTTATGTACACTATTAGGAAATTTATTCCTACATATTAAAAAAAAAAAAGAAGGTAGAGTCTAATAAACTGCTAATAATAGAAAAATATGGGGCTGAAGTCTGGTGAAGATTTCTGCCACATATACACAGAGAATTGCAGACTGATGGTCTCTCAATGCAATTTTCTACTTCCTCTCTGCAGCAATTACATAAGTCTGTGTGAAGACATCACAGCAAACTTTCTTGTGTGGCCATACAGAATTGTGCTTTTTTCTCATTTCTGGATGCACTGTTCACTTTCCACTGCAGACATTTTTCTCACAGCTCTATGCTCCTATTCACTTCCTGAAATCTATTATTATTTTGCATCCTTCCTATTTGTAAAAAGCGGTTCTATTTCATATAGGGATCATTCTGATGCAGTTCTGTACTGTGAGTTGATGCTTTGTGTCCAGATGTTCATGGAAACATGAAAAAAATCTTGCCAAGAGCCTTGTTAACAGAGAATGTTACTGACCCTGGAATGCCCTACAATTCAGCAGAAATCATGACCATAAAGAACTCCTCTGAAGGTCAAATTTGCATTAAAGGATTAAGACAATCTGAAATTTGCTAGGGGAGGAAATGGGTTTTCGGAAAGCAAGTGGTGAAATGAATAGATGGATTCTAAGAAGGTGTGTTTTTAGAAAATTACTGAACTTCCTCTTTCCTGACAACTCTGGACTACATTGATCATGTAACTAAATAGACAATATCATATATACATATATATAGAATAAGCTACTTTAAGAAAATAACTGTAGTCCTCAAAGAGTTAATGATAAGACTGCTCTACCTTAACAGATGTGGAAAGGTTACTGTGGAACAGCTTACAGATTTGTTTAAAAGGCATACTTTACAAAGAAGTGTAAAACTTGTTGAGACAATTGCTATTACACCGCACAGTGCCACATACAATGAGTAGTGCATGCTCTGTAAAGACATTAGAGTGGACCCTTATCAAAGCTATCATATAACCTTATACAAAGGATTGTACCACTTAAACTAGTGCAGAGTGATTTTTTTATCTGTAGATTTATAATGCTCTAGATTAATATCAGTGGGGTTTTTCACAGCCTTGTACCACACTTTTTTTTGTTCTTTTTTTTAACACATGTAACACTAGAAAACAGCAAATGGGATATCCTGACATGTGTCATGCAAAATACAACCAATACAGCACCAAAGATGTAACAGAGACATTACCTAGCACTTCTCTCCAACAAGAAAAAGGACAGAACAGAGACTGTACATTACATGACTTTACAGACCATATGCTACAGAAGATTTTTAGAGGCAGTATCACTTTTGTCTAAAAAGCTGCAATTTTATAAAATCCTGTTTATCATTTCTACCATAGCCACTTCTGATTAAAATCCATGGCACAGTAATAATATTTTCTACAAAAATAAATAAGTAAAAGTTTAAGATGCTGATATGTCTATAAAAAGTGTCTGAGGTTATTACAGAAAAAAAGTGAAAACAATGAATGCAAATGATGTTTCTAAAGAAATGTCATTCTGTATACTAAAAGGATATTGCCTCTCTTATTCAATTGTCTAGAATTCATTTTCTCATTATCTTTCAGAATAATTTTATAACTTTCTTTTAAAAATAACTTCATTTTAAAACTGTCACTATCCCTCTTTTTTGACTCTTTTTTGACTCTTATTAAGAAAATGAAAAGCTGTACAATTTACTGATGAGCTATGCAAACATATCATATATTCATTTTGGAATAAAAACAAAGATAATTATGATTTGGGGCAAAAAAAAACCACATTATGATGGCCCACGAACTACACAGTAGTTTCATTTTTCCAAGGGCCAGTTTTGATATTTCCTGTACTATCTGAGCTGTATATCATGGCTTCATGCATGTTTCCCTTGAGAATTCCGTTGTGGTTTGTTGTATTAAATGGCAATGACTGTGTCCGTGGGTGCATTTCGAAGTGAGCTGGGTGGTGCACAGTGTCACTGTCTGGCATTTTACCACAGCTGTATATTACAGTACTTGCGTCGCTGCTTTCGGGCTGGTTGACGGTGGGGTACGGATCGCTCTGGGAGCAGCAGGCCCGCCTGTGACCCGACTGGCTCTCGTGTGTGCTGTGGGGACTGTCTGTGTGGGAGCTGTGGATGCTGCCATCGATGCTCGAGGGGATGTGATAGGCGTACTCTCTTTCCCCTGCAGACCTGTGCCGACTGAAATAGCGTGGCTTAGTTCTGCTTTTCAGGCATCTGTGAATGTGCATGTTGGGTCTGAAGGTTCCCTCGTTGTGGACGTGAATGTGGGCTTCATCATCAAGCAGCTGATCACAGTGCATTTTCGCACAGCACGGTGTCACGGGCGACAGGCAGTTAACATGGTTCTGAACTGCTTGCAGGTTAGTGAGTTTGCAGTGGCTGGCTGCTGGGTGATTGAACACAGCTGATTTGTTGGGACATGGTGATTCCTGCAGACAAGGTGCATGAACTTGAGTGTCGCCATTGACGTTGACCTTTGGGCGCACGTTAACTTGCACAGAATAGGTGTTTCTTTTGGATGGGCAACAGGACCACCAGCAATGCCACACATCGTCTCGCTTCGCACAGTGATGGATCAGGATGAAAAGCCCCAAGGTCACACAGAAGGCTCCATAAAGACAGCTAAATATCATATCCAAGAAATGACCTTGAGATACTGCAAGTGCTCCAAAGGTCCAAGTGGCAGTAAACAGGAACAAAGTGAACGCTGCGGCTCGAAGTTGAGCCTTAAATGAATGCTCATTTTCCAATAAAGAAGAAGAAATCATGGGGCAGGTTGCCTGGGGAACAGACACAGGGTCTGTAATATGACCATGGCCTACGTCAGTACTTGGCATTCTCTGCGGATCTTCTGTCTTTTCCTTCAGCTCGTACTTGCGTTCAGGATGGCGCTTCAGCTGCACGTACGTGCAGAGAAAGTAAACACAGGTCACCAGCACAATGAATGCCACCGGCCCATAAAAAGCACCAAGACTGGGCTCCCAGGCCATCCAGCAACTGAAAACAGCAAAAAGAGACAGTCAAGAACATTTCAGAGCCCACATTAGATGTGATGGACAATTGACTGATGTCTGACTAGTACAACACAACAGTATCTCAGAAGTTCAAATTGTGGAGAGAGGGAGCCTGTCTTTAATATTAATGAAGCCGAGGCATCACTTCCTAATTTTTTAATAGAATAGAATATATGGTATAACTTACAGAATATTAAAACTGAAAATTTCCAAGAAATGTAGGTCAGTTTAGACTCCAGAATTGCAGTGAAGTATAAGACCATTTATGTCAACCCTTTTTTCTACTATTAAAAATGCCAGCACTAATACTTTGATTAAAAAGCAAATGAGGCATAGTTTATACACTCTATGTGAGCAATAGAAATGTACCGATTTTAGTGGTTTGTATCAATAAACATTGCTACAAATTCTTAAGCCTGAAGATTGTTCCTACAGAATTTTCTTCTTGCCAGAGAACAGCCTGAGCATCAAGAGAGGCTGAAAAAAAGACTTGAACTGTCACCACTTTCTGCAGTGAGCAGACCTGAAAGATATATACCATTTCTGAACTCTGCACTGTTTCTAGAACTCCTGGGAGTTCATCCATGTCAATTTGAATGTCCTCAGAAAAATTAAGGAAACTGATGGTCTCTTTGTGATATGTTAGTAGCATAATATCATTGAAGCATGATCATGGTTTTCTAGGCTTTAAATAATATAACCATAACTGTTTTAGAGCAGCTCACAGGCCAGCATGAGCCTAAGAGGACTAAGTATGAATGATCTGATCAAACAAACACAGGAAGAAAACACTAATGAAATCCGAGACGGAAATTGGCAGAACATGGGTTAGAGGGAAAAGGAATATTTGCCTTGTTTTGACTCTTTTTTAATGATCTGTTTTTAGCCATGGTTACAGACAGAGAACTGAGCTGGCAGTATAGCCTAGTACAGCTGCTACTAGGTTCTTATATCCCAAATATTGCATGGATTTCGGGAAAGAGGAATTACTTCACCACTTGGACAAGAAGTAATGGGCTTAAACTGCAGCAAGGAAGATCTAAATTAGATTTTTTTACAAGTTTCTTAGATGTAAGGACAATTAGGATAATAAGCTGTTGGAATGAAGTGTTGTCTAGCCATTATGGGAGCATTTAAAGTACCTCAGATAAGTAACTGTCAGGAAAGGTTTGGATATAGCTGATTTCCCACTATGTCAGGAAGACAGACCAGGTGATCTGTCATTATGATTCCAGCTCTAAAAGTGACACTGTGTGACACTTCATATTCATTTAGGTGTGTGTGATTAGTTGCAGTTCCTCCAGTTCCAGTGAGGAAACTTCTAATATCAGATTCTTGTCGAGCCAGGAATTCTCTACAAGTTACTATAAAAAGGGCAGAATGACTTTTTCTCCCAGGCTGAGAACCTCTCAGCTAAATAGAGACAGTCCCACTGGGTATTACAGCAAGAAACTGCAGAATAATGACTTCGAATTTTTGAAATCTGAACCTTAAACAGAAACATACACATATGTTTTAATGAACTTAGAAACAATCCAAAGAGTATATAATTTACAGTTAGGCACAAGAAAAGACTCCCTGAAAGACATTTGTGAAAATATAGGTAAATTACCACCTATATTTAATTGGGTAAGCAGAGAACACAAAGCTATGCGAATACTTGAAATACATTTGAATGCTGTGTATTTGATGCAAAGTGGAGAGTGGAATACTCCCAAGTGGAACGGTCTCATGGGATGCTCTTATTTCAAGTAGAATCTCATTGTGGATCACTTACAAAATCTATTCTGTAAAAAATGTTCAAGTTTGTGCATCAACATTTACTTTACTAATACCATAAAAAATGAATAAGGCACAAAACTCACTATGCTGCCATTGAATTAGAAGCTTTTTCTCAATCTTATAAGCATTCCTCATCTGTCCCTTGTTTTCTTTGCACACTGTGGCACCAGATATTGATTTGCTACATTAACATGATTAAAGAAGAATAACCCCCAGTAACTGCACCAAAACAAAAAATGTCTCATATTTATGAATATAAATAATAGAGTTTTATAATACACTGTTGATTATAAACTGGCTGTTTAATTGGATAAATCTGAATAAATATATGAATTTGAGTTGGGCCCTAGGCAGAGCATAGAGTTAGCCATGGTATGCACTGATTTCTTACTGGAATTTAAATTTCAATTACCTATAAAAATGTCTTTAAGGAGCCAGATGCTCACTTAGGAACCATTCTCCTTGGTTGCCACTTCTCATGCCCAGAACATAACCCATTTCAAATGTGTTACAATAGATGCTCAAAGCAGTAACTAAGAGTGATGTCCTCTAGGGTATTAGTGCTGCCAGAGTACTAAAACATCCATTAGTGTGCCAGTCACTGCTATGCTCATCTGCTACACACACCGTATTTAACTTTGCCATCTAATTCACTTTCTGCTATGCTTTTATGGAAAGACTTATTGTACTTATGGATACCTCATGCTTCATGCCAAGAATTAAGAATTAATAATGTAATGCCTGGTGAGCTTGTGGAGGTCTACTGAACACCTACCTACACACAAGGACACACGAGGATTATGTTAGGATTGCTGGACATTGTGACTGGAACATTTCCAGGTGGTGAAAATCCAAAATATTTGGGTTTTAATGGAGGGACGGGAGTGGAGGATGTGGGGAAGGGATTTTTACTTGTCCTTTTCTTGCATCATTATTTGTAAATTGCTTTAAGTTGCCAGAAGGATATCAAATCAAGGTAGATAATGAAATGAAAATATTTAATTAGTTCGTAGCTGCATTACATATGCTATTCATTAGGTGTTTTTAATATCTTTCACTTATTCTGATGTAAATGAAGAGTAATTCTGTAAATGAAAGGTGATCATATTGCCAGTAAAGGACTCAAACTGGTGAAGCAGCAAACTCCAGATTAAGACATTGCTCTTTCACAGCTAATATTTAATAAAATTTCACAACAGCTATCATCCCAAATTGCATGCCTGTACCCTTTATGAAGTCAGCTACATTTATTGGGATAAGAAACAGAATCTGCTTTCCTTAAAAGTTTTATGATAGTAGTTTATACTTACTATGGTGCATTGCCTTCAATCCCATAATTATTGATATTGGTTGCTGCTGTAATCCCACATATAATGAACGGAACTCCACCACTAATCAGGTAAAATCTGTTGAAAGATAATAACTGATATTTTAATTTGCTTGACTTGTAGTCGAAAATAATTTTTAAATAATTGTACCTTCTTGAAGTATTTTGGTAATAAAATATTGCTGAAACATTAGACAAGTCCCTAAAACCAGAAAAGCAAAGAATGAAGTATTGTCAGAATAAGAACTGTACTCTATGAAGCAAAGAGCAGAAAGCTTAATATTTAATATTATATGGACCCACTTTTAACAAACGCTTGATTTACAATTTCAGTAAATGTAGCTAATATTGAAGTAATATGAAAAACAAAACATTGTTCTATAACAGAACCTAAATCCTACATAAAGTTATTCCCCTGACCTAGATATTTATATTTAATAATTATTAAATATGTAAGCCTTATAAATTAAAAATATTCAGGCAAAGCACCTTTGTTAACTTTAACTTAAAAATGCCACCAGGGAAATTCAGTGAAATCACAGAAACCTTTTCATATCTCCCACATGACGAATGAAAGGAAGCTAGTTAGCCAAAGAGAAAATGGACAGTCCACTTGGTAAAATGTTTTGGTTTATTTCTGCACAGGGGAAAATCAGAAGAAATCAGGAGGATGTTGCATACACCTCACTATTCTTCACTCTTTCAATACCCAGCCTTGCAAATGCATCAAAATGTGAGAGCTTCTAAGGCTTCAGCAAGATCTGAAAAGTGTTAATCTTTCTGTAAAGACTTGTATTGTAAGACAGAAAGCACAGAGTTTCGCACCCCTTTAACTGGTTAAATGCCAGTGAACTGCTTGGAGGCAGCAGTCATTATACTGCAGGGTCATTCAAGTCCCAGGGGATCCCACGGAATTTCGCATCCTTCATGCCTATGTCCAAATTCAGCAAAATGAACCATCATCATATTTTCCATTTATATAAGCAAAACACAGAATTATGCCTGGAGCACGGCATTTCCACCGCTGTGGCCTCTGAGCTGGAGAGCACCAGCCCCCATTCCTGCAGCTGGAAGCGATGCTGCTCAGTGGCAAAAGGGAAAATGTTCCACTGCACCCAGGAGCTCAGCTGGTTCTCTGAAATCCTGAATCATTTCCTGCCTTAACCAGTGCTCCTCTGTCAGCAGACAAAATTAGTTTCTTTTCAAGCCACTTCTTTGGTGTGGAAGCAGTTTGCAGGGATGCAAACACTTCCCAGTCACTGCTGCAATGCCCGTCAGGTCTAAGAGGACCCTGGTAAAGTGTGGGACACATTCTCATCACTATCTAGCCACTAGTTTTCTATAATGTATTATAAATATTAGGAAATTTCACAGCCATTGCAAGGTAGGATTTTTACAGAAACAGAGCAATAGTAAGACTAAATAAATCATCATTTAATTCAAACCCAGAATTAGCATTAGAATTTCTTAACCTCTTTTCCCACCTCCTTCCAAAGCAGAATTGTGGGTCAGGCCTCAGAAAATTTCATAGTAGCATTTATTGTCAATCTCTGTTCTAATGGTCTAAACTGTAAACAGACCAGAGAAAATCATATTTTGCCTTCATCAGGAAGCCCTTCAGATATTATAAATTCAAAGTCACTGAGTACATATTTTTTCTTCAACTTGGCTTATTCTGAAGAGCTCAACAAATTCCAATGAACAAGCTGTCTTCCTACAAAATCCATTTATTCACTGCAGTTTAATGATTGTAAATATCTTTTGACTTGAGCATGTTGAATAAGCTAGCTTAATAGCTTATTATTATTTTTAACAAAGACATTTTCAATGGCAATTTTGAAATTCAGGAAATTACTAGGGTACGGCAATGAGCCATAGAAAAGTTTACCCCAATTTATCTAAGAAATAGTAAGGAGCAGAAAAAATAGGAATACAGAAGCAAGTGCAGGAAACTGCACTTCAAACTCAACTAAAGTGATTACACCATAGAATTTACCTAAAATGCAACCTATCATTTCACTTTTTGCAGTGCCACCACTTTTTACAGATTGGATACATACATATAAATCAATTCTTATCTCAAGTTTCAGACAAGCCAGTATTTGGGTGTTAGATAATCTACTTCACAGCTCACACTTTCAGCAGGCTGCTGAACACAACAGTAGCAACAGTTGTTCTGGAAGCACTTAGCTACACAGTGCTGCAGAAATGTAGCAAAATCCGGTCAAATTCCTGTTGTGGCTCAGGGCTAAGGGCAAGAAAATACCTTCTAGAAAGGACATAAGGTGAAGTCAAATGTTTCAGTGTACCTGGGGTGCACTGTACTGGTATCCAGCACATGACACTGCCTGCCCTGTCTCACTGGGGAGGGGGGAAAAAAAGGAAAATAGCAAATAGAACAGTATATACAAATGCTTCTTCAGTGGTGAGTTCAGGAGTCTTGAAGGGTGAAGAGAAATGAAAGCTGTCAAATAGAAGAAAAGTCGGCAAGAGAGGAATAGAATTAAAATAGAACAAATAGAAAATACAATCAAAGATATAGAAGTTAAATTAATTTTAAGAGCAGAATTGCACACTCTTGTCCATTTGTGCAAGCTCATGGGTATCTTAAACAGTATATAAAAAAGAAAAGACCGAATTGCAGTCACCAGAAAAAAGACAATGATCAAGAAGTTCCATATACATGTTAGTTGTGAGGAAGTATACTTGAAATGAATAAATTTAGACCAGACTTTTCAAACAATACTTTTTATACAATCATTAGTTGTTATCAATTTCTTCTTCATTCAGATGAGATGAATAAGGCAAATAATTCTGAAGAAAAAGCTGCAGTAGAATTGATAAGGCATAAATAAAAAGTGACAAAAATGTAGACAATAAATAGCTATTTTTCATACCTCTAGAAAACCTTTTATCTAAGAGAATCAAAGGGTTTTTAACATTAATTACTTCAGCCTTACAGCCCCCTGTGTGGTCAATAAACAATACTGTCCCTGTTGTACAGATGAGAAAACAAGGACAGATTAGGTGTTCAAGGCCACGCAGGAAATGAGACCCCTTAACTCCCATCCTATGTTCACACACGAGGCACCTCTCTGTTACTGGACATGAAGGGACTGGGCAAATCATGGCATCGAGGATTTTGTCTCCAGGCCCAAGAAACCCAACTGCGCCTCTCTCAGTTCCAGCAGGAACAAGATGAATGCAGTGCTATCTGAATGATCCCCTGGTTAGGGTGGGGCCTTCCCCGTACTCACTAAGCCTTGCCAATGCCTGACTTGTGTAACACCAGCTCTCACTGGTATTTGCTGTAGCCCACCTAGGCTTGTTCACAGAACAGGTTTGCCAGCCCAGTTAAAGCAGGTCAAGTGTAAGGGTTGTAACTGGAGAGATGCTGGGTTCTGCTTCTTATACTGCTGCAGCCAAATTTTGGTGTCTTTCAGCCATACAAGAGGAAAAGGACGGGGCAATGCTCTTGTCCAGTAATGCTTGTTCACAGAATAAAGCTGTAATAAAGCTGTACCAGAAGCATGAACCTTGTAGACTGAGCAAATACATGCTTTTCAACCATCTTCATCCCTCAAAAAGAGTATTTTCTTATTTAAAAAAAAGACCAGTCTTCTTCCTATAGTGTTTGCCTACCTTTCATTTACTATTCCCTGTTATGACTATCTTAGAGTGTTAAGGCTATAAAGCTCTATATCCTTTGGTTCAGTTACCAGCTTTTATCTTCCAATTACCTTTTCTACTTCTGAGTTAATTTTCTAATTTTTCTCATTACATGAATGGGTTGTGTCCTCTTCAAAAAAGAACATGCAGTAAACCAGAGCCAATTTCATCTGTTCGTGCTACTCTTCTACCATTCAAGAAGACAAACAGTGAGACTCAGGCTAGCAGTAATGGAAGCCCACATGCAGCAGTAAGAAGAGCTAGGTCACTGTTATGATGAAGGCAAACAACACAGAGAGATTGGCTGCAGTCGTGACAGCCATGCATACAAATCTTTAAAGAATAGGAAACTCCAGGGAGAAAACTATAATTTTTTTCCCAGCTAAAATTTTATCTTGACAAGCAGTTAACTTACACAATATTTTCAAACTGTTTTACAGGGAAAACTATAATCTATCTCTGGGATGATTTGGGGCTTTGAAGCAACTGCCAAGCCATTGCTTCAATAGCCCTTGGGAAGAGGTTTTCAAATTTGTACGCTGTTGTTGCTGGCCACTCAGCGACGTCCTGATGATTCCTAGGAGGCTTTTACATCAGCATACATTTATTTACTGAAGCTCATTCTATCACATCTTCACTAACATTGTTATCCAAGCTGATTAGATTAAAACTGGCCTGGTAGGCCTCAGCAGGATGCACTTGCACCTCTCAGCTGCAGTGTAGAAGCACCTATGGCCTGAAAACTGGGCTGTGCAGACACCAGCAAATGCTGGGCAGTAATCTGAAGGGCAGGAATCACATTCCTTGAGCATACAGGGAACCCCTAAGTTTCTCCTGCAGAGATTGTCTGAGACCAGCAAGTGCAGTATTTTTTACTAAAAGCACTGAGACAAACACAACCTCCCCCAACAGAGCAGCAGACACTGCTGGAGGTGATGCCCCTCTGTTGACATCCTGCCTTACTGTTTTCCAGCTTCCCTTTGGCAAGAACTCCTCTTGTAAGGCGAACTCTACCACAAAATACTGGGAGGTACATAACCAATCTGATAGAAACAGGATAATGTCAGCAAGAATGACTGCAATAGCCTGCAGGCAGCATCCATTCTGATAACTTAACATACAGTATATTGTGCTAAGTTTATTTCCATAAATGTTACTCAGTAAGTCAGCACGTAAAAGCAGAGTTCTATCCAGTGATGAATTTCTTGCTTGAGTGTCTGGCTATTCTCTTGCCCCAATTTTTTTCCAAACTAAGAACCTTGACACTGAATTTTTCCAAAAAGGGACCAGATCTTGGCTTTATGGATGTAATGCAAGACTGACTATAAGGTTTTTTTTCTGCAGAGGTTGGCAAAATGGCAATGTATCAGGAAGTGATTTTAAAGGCTTCAAATAGTCTTTATTGCAGATATTACTTGATTAAAATGTACATTTATTTAACTTTATTCTTCTCTGCATTCACAAATCTAAAAAGGTACATGTTACATATATCCAAAGATATCACTGAAGCATTAATTTCTTTTCTGCCCGTAGCACAAAAAAAAAAAAAAAAAAAATTATCAGTTTAGCTCTACTTATGTTTAGGGCACAGTTCATACAGGAAGACTAGCCACTTGCAAAATAAACATCAAAATAAAAGAAGAGTCACAGCAAGATGACTTTCCTTTCTCTTTTTCCTTAAGCTGGAATTTGATTTTAATATCTTTGTGAAAATAATCCATACAGAAAATGGTCATTAACTTCAGAGCTAACCAGATGCCACAGTTCAAGTACCCGGGAGGCAGACAGACAGATAAGTAGCTGCTCTGTAGAAAGCTGAATTTATGAGCCTGATTTTCAAATTATTCTTCCTGAAATTTTCATGCATCACATCATTTTGTGATCCTTTTTCCTTGGATCTTGATAAGATAAAAATAAGGCTTTGTAGAAATTATGGGATTTTGGGAATATACTTTTCCTTTAAGAAAAAAACCCAACATTTAAAATCCTATTCCAGATAGTCTTGACTTACAAACATATTTACAAATACCATGCTTGTTTCTCTCAGTGACCTTTTTGAAGAGAAATAACCTACGTTTCCTTCAGTGCTTTTCTCCTGCCTGCAAAGGAGATCTAAATATGGAGAATATATATTTTAAAAAAAAAAATCTACTAATAATGCTAAAATAAACTCTAATTTTTGCAAGTCAAGCTTTAAATGGTAAATAATAGCAGAAGTAAGGGGTGTGTGAAAAGCCTATTTATCACCTTTTATGTGCCAATATTGTTATTCTCTTTAACTGCCTATTCACAGTCCACATTTTTTTTTATAAGACATTTCACTCACTCAGCACAGATGAAACAAAGGTCACTGGACAGGTAGTTATAAATTTATTTTATATGTACCCCTTCTTTCTAGATCTTATTGCAACTTAAGAGCTTTGCAAACATTATTTAATTAATCATCATAATGTCCTTGTGAAAATACGTATAATCTTTTCCATTTAGAGACAGACACTAAACCACAGAAAGATGAATTTAAAAAATTGATTAAGAAAAGTCTCTGCAGATTTGTTTGCTCAGCTTAAGATGTCCAGGCCTCTATTTGACAAAACTAGTCTCTGTTTTTTTATTAAAATTGGCCATGAGAAAGGAGTTTAAATACTCTTCTTCATCTGTCCTCAAAGAGTCATGGGAACCCGGGCAATAAAGTGGGACACTGTCAGTGTCAGAAGATCTGAAACCTCACCTATCAAACAGCTCCAAAGCCATTTGCTTCTCTGCTGCGAGCCCACTGCACCGGGCATCCCTTCTGGGTCTGCCTTCCCACCACGGCAGGCGATGCCTCAAGCACTGCCAGGCAGCCTGAGAATTAAGGTCCTGCTGGTGGAGGCAGCCAAGAGGCTGTGCTGAAGTGATTTATATTCACCTCTCCCTTGGTTAACACCCTCCGTGGAGAGTGTAACCATTATGCCTTATCCGCAAATCTCGCAGATGGAAAGGAATTTACAGGCTGAGAGTACAGTTGCAGTCTGCTTTGCCACGACCACGTGAGACAGTCTAAGCCAGTGGAGAGGGCAGAAAAATAAAAGTGCATGTAACGGAAAGATAAAAAATGAATTCAGGAACTCAAAAAAATGTTCAGAGAAAATTTAGAAGAAAGAGAAAGGAGATTCATTTACATAGAGATAACTGTATTGTCTCTTGGCGAGCTAGACTAATTGAAGAGTTGTCTCTAAGAAGCAAGAGACACCTTGACTTTTTTTCCCTCTTTTATTGGAGAATGCCTTGGGGGCTGCTGCAAATCCGACAGAGATGATTCTTACAGTGTATTCCATGCTGCAGTTTAGCTCTATTGACTTCTACTCCTGCTTAATTTAATGAATAAATAACTTAAGTCAGGGTAAGTAGGAACCCAACCTGAACGCACTTCTGAAGGACAGAAGTAAGTAAAATATTAAGCATCATGTTGATGAGAAAAAATAGATTTGTTAGCATTTCTTAAAGATTCAATATTTGAAAAAGTTCAAAAATATGATGCTTATAGAGAGAAAACTGTTTATGGTAATGCTTGAAGAGAAATCACGGAAGGAGAAATAATACTCATGCTTTCAGTATTTTTTATTTACACAATTATTTTATCCCTAGAGAACACAACAGCCCTTTCAATTCTGTTTCCACAGTTAATTTCTAGCAGTAAAATGGCTGATACTCTTGTTTGGAGGTATTCATTGCTACCTCATTTTTCCAGGCATTTGACTACTCTGGCGTAGAGCTGTTAGCTGAAATCATTTTGCAGTTCCAGTCTACTGAATCAAACACAACTGCTTCAGTGAGCATTGCAGTACACCTCTAGAAAGTCAATTACCACCAGGATGTCCTTCTGCCTCTCAAAGGGGAGAAAAGAACCATTAATCATCAACCTTCATTGAGACAAGAAATTTTGATAACAGCCTATATGTGACAATGACATTTTATATAATACAAAAGTGAAATGAAAAGTAAAGCATGTAAAGTAATAAGTGTTGTACTTCTATATTGTTACGTATTTAATACTCGGTTCACTTTATATTACTATCTTGTTTGTTCGACTGTCAGTAAAATCACCTTGCATTTTAAACAGAAAATATGGATTTCCTTGGTTTTACTTGAGGTAATATTTCATTAAGGCTGCTAAAGGAACCAAATAAAATGACTATCAAGAAGACATATATTTTAATTTGGTTTGACTGTGAAAGTCACTGACAAGGGGTGCTGGTCTATGTTCTCCTATGACTAACTTTTTAAATCATATTTTTAAAAAGGAATTTACGCCAATTCTGCAATTTATTATGGCAGTCCTGAATTCCCCTGTGTTCCATGTACTGTTGTTTTTGACACTCACTTGCTTTTTAGGCAACATTTTTTTCTCAAGAAGAATGTTATTTCTTCTGCAGTAATTTTAAAAAAGTTTAAGCAGACGGTTCAAGTACTTGTTTTGAAGTTCTGTAATTCTCAGACCATCTGAAAATACAGTATTTTTAACTTTCACAGAACGAGAACCTTTGAGAGTTGATTCAGAGGTTATTTATTCACTACCTGATATATTTTTGGATTTAAGTATGAAATATATTTGTATTAAAAAAAGATATTCTGAAGCATTACTTTATGAGCTATACTGCCAAGTTAGAGCTAAATAACCTTGACTGCATGAGATTCACATGTAACATAGGAGCAGTACTCTCAGCTTTACTTTCTGTTAAACTCCTTCATTGTACACACAGAGAATGATTCATAAAAAATTAATGACCAAGCAATCAATATCACAAAGATGGGGACTTTACTGGTAGATCCAGGTGCCTTGTTCTTAGACTTGCTCAGCTGAGCATTTAAGACAGATGAGTGCAAACAGACAATGAAAAGAGAATACAGGAACTCACGGGAAATAGCTCTAGAGAGATCACGCTAATCCTATTCTTCTAAATTCAAGTATTCTTTTCCTTTTTCTCTTATATAAGTCAATGATCTTATGAAAGGGCAAGATCTTTGCCCAAAGTGCCAGAGGGAGCTAAAATTGTTTAGAAGAAAGTGAAAAATACAAGAACCACTTCAAAGATGTGCATTTCCAAAGAAACTACATTGTTAATTTGCACATTTTTGACAAGGCTTGTATCTTTTGATGCAAAATTAAGTCGCTGTTCCAGAGGGCAGGTGATAAAGAATCTTAGTTTTCTAAACTGAACTTTTATGCGAGTATGGAAAAAACTGAAATCTGATTTCCTACAAATTTTATGATTGTCTTTGGTGTCTAAAATGTTACAAGGTCCCTTTGAGAACTTTCCCACAATTATGCCATCTCTCTGTAACTTCAGCCCTCCCTTGTGTCAAGGTATTTATCTTGGTTATTCACTTGCCCAGCCAGTCATGTGGAACCCAGAGAAGTTTAATGATCTCTATCGATCTCAGACCAACTACAGCTAAGTTATTAGACATGAAAAGTCTCAGTGGCAGACACATCCTTAAACTGTTTCTTTAAGGTGACCAAAATATAAATAAGAATAGATTTCCATTTTTCCATTACAGATAATTATGGGCAAAATGGGAAAATTTGAACTTTAATGGTTCAAAGCTTAGCAAACAGGAATCGTAAATTCACTGTTTTCAAAAATATCCTGCTTTTCTACATTAATACCACAAGTTTTACTTTAGTTGATTTTATTGATTCCTGAATGATGGATGTTAGTGTTACTACTTAAAGTGAGAATATAGTAGTGAGAAAGCTAAAAAGCATATTTATCTCTTCAGCTGGCTCTGAAACTTTTCAAGCATCTTTTACAGCCTGTTTGATTGATACAAGCCATTAAAGTAGTCACTTTAGGAAATTTAATGTTGCCCCATGAAATCTGCCATTTCTGCAAAAAAACCCCAAACTGTCTTTCTTCAATGAAAATGAAAATTACAGCTTCAGACATAATTGTATGTAAAACTGCTGAATGGATCAGCTGGTTTCTCTCACATAGCAGTGACTGGGTTGTTACTGTTTGAATCTTCTCAGAAAGACTTTAAAATTATGTACATTATGGCTACCTTGCAATGTACAATTTTTTAATATTTGATAGAGTCATATTTGATAGGTTGATGTGTCCTCATAAAGTGTTTTTTTTTTGAAGTTTACAGAACAGTGGTAAATCTTATCTCTCTAGATTTGTTCAGCATATCCTATGCATATTCTTAAATGACACCCATACACCACATTCAAGACATATTTAGACTGTATAGAAAATACATGGAGGTATCTCTATTGGCGTTTAGATATTAAAACTTCAAAGTAATAAAGCATACTTACTGTTTCTGAGAATTTTTCTAATAAGGGAATAAATGCCTCATCTTCAAAGTATTGTTAATGGTTAGGTGCTAACCTCCGCAAATTTAAACATTTAGTGTTTCAGGCTTCTGCATCTCTGGGTTTACAATTATGTGCTAATCACAATTTACTGCTACCTTCCATTTATTTAGGTAATTGGGTTTATTTTCAACTGCATGTATCTAAAATCTAATCACACAGCTACAGCAAGATATATCCTCAGGCAAAGTGAGAGGACAAACAGTCTTGTTTAAGACATGAAGAAACCACACACTAAATAAAAATAATATCATTTTGATTATTAAATCTTCCTGGTCTACGAGAAGTATTCAGTCGCAAACCCAGAGGGCCATTTAAAATTGAAAAGCATTTACGCAGAAGATCCATAGAAACCACAAAACCCTTTCTCTGTTGAATCTTTTCAGCTACCAAGCTTTCAGCTATCAAACCCACATTTTTAGAAAAGAGATGAAACAGTTTCCCAAAAGGAATGTTTTCTGACATGAAAAGCATACACGTTTTGAATTCCTCTAAAGGCCTCTGTGGTAAAGGAAGGGACCCTGTGTTTTAATTTGGTTCCCATTTTAAAAAAAAAAATTTTCATAGTGCTAGTATTTTTAGGGTTTGCCACAGGTCATGAGTTGAGGAGGGAGCATATCTTAAGAAAAAATAGTACCCTTAAATATCAGACATGATGTTCATTCACACTGATGCTGCTTTCAGTCATACAGAAAAACATTTGGAAACAGTCAGATAAAGCCAGGGCAAGGCACAGACTTTAAAATCCTAAAATACACCCTCAGTGCTTTGACGTGTTGATCCGGAAGGCACTACATTTTTGCTTTACTTACCAAGACTGCACAGTGAAAAGTTGAAAATAAAATATTATATATAAGGTGCCTGTAAAAGTTAAACATGTGCCTTTTGGGGGTTTTTTTGGGTTTTTTGTTTGTTCGTTGGTTGGTTGCTGGTTTTTTTTTTTATTTCTACCCTCATATTGTCTTTGTTCACAAACACTTCCTGAGAATAAAAATATCTCTGTCCTTATACAGAGCAGCAGAACAGAATAGAATGCTTCCCTCAAAAATTAAATTCCACTCCACAAAGACTACTTACTGAAAATTAATGCACCAGAAAGCTAAAAAGTGAACACGCAAAATATAGGTCAGGCAAAAAGTCCAAACCATGAAGGTAAAACATTTCAAGTTTTTTCAACCAGAATTTTTTCTGCATATCTCTTAAATAATCACTTCTAAATCTTGAGTTTATTTTCCTTTTCAGAATAAGAAGGAATAGCAAAAAAGTTGTCATCTTCCATGAATGATAATCCAGTTTTACAACTGGCAACATTTGGAACATGCAACTATAGTATGTGCAATCACTACTTGCACCTCAATGAACTCATACAAAAAGAAAACAGTCGAAATCCAAAATCTATTAATTTCATTAATTGTGAATAACTTCTCTCCTTGACTTTTTTTTGTTGTATTCCAACATTTTTAAGCACATTTAAGACACTGTCTTTTTTCCCTCAGGAATCCTTAGCAAGGACAGCTTCATTTTCATGTAATTCAACTTGTAACATTTTGCTGGGATTGGGTGATTTTTTGTCATTTATTTCAGGTTAGAGTCCTTACATTTCATGTTTGTGGTCCATTCAAGATGAAAGCTAAAATGACACAGAACCAGGATGAGAGGAAGTCCTTGCAGATTTTCAAAACCGAACTAGGTGAGAACCTGAGCTAACCTTTTAGTTGGATTTGCTTTGAATGGAGAGTTAAACTAGATGACTTACAGATGTTTCTGCCAATCTTATTATTTTTATGGCACTATGATTAACTTATTATTCATTGTTATCTTTCCAGTCTTATGAGGGTCCATCCCTACCAGCTGTCAATGCTGAGAGAATGCTTCTTTAAACCACTTTTCTTCCAGTATATACCAGTATGTAAACTGAAACACATGCACTACTCGGAGTGGACTAATTCACAGGTGACCGAGCACAGCTGGAAAATTCCTAAATTTTTGAATTTATTCTGAATATTTTTCAATATAAACGTATTTCAAATATTTTCAAATCTCAAACATACTTCCAATATAAGTTTTCAAATAAATGTCTCTAAAGTCTGAGTTCTTTAGAAGAGTACAATGCATTATCAAAACGTAACCAAGATAGGACACGATGGAACTCAGAAAGAGATCCCACTTCATCTCCCATCAACAAAGCCTACACCTGTGGCTGCAGCCAGCCAAGAATAGTTGAAATCAAGGAGACATTTATGTTATGTATAAACCCCATTATTGTGTTTGATAGGTTGTGCACCCATTACTTATCTAAGTGCCTTGTCCCCACTTGCTTTGATCAAATTCCACGTGAGATGTAGACTTGCTTGATTTTGTGCTACACAACTGCATTATTCTTTTTCAGAAACTAATCTAGCCTATAAAGAACCTTAGTGGAATTTCATCCTTAAAGTTTGCGAAAAGGAAAAAGGCTACCTTTTTGTGGAGAAAGTATTATATTAGGATTTATGCAATGTTATCCACTTCTACAACTTCAAATTTTTCATCTTGACAGATACGCAGGTAGCCAAGAACTTAAAACTTAGCAAGAAGGTTTTATTAAATGTAACAAGCACCATGGAAGTATTAAAAAATAACTTATTTTTTAGATGGTTTTAAGACTTTTGCCTTCTTTCTGGAACACCTTCTCTTTCACAGTCCACAGGATGTAATTCAATCTGCTAATCTAGAGGCAGCAAAGAGCATTTTTTAAATGTTATATTAGAGAAAAAATATTATGGATTAGCCTGCTATTAACTCATAGAAAGTGCTGTTCAATTAATGACTTGACTCCACAAAACCATGGAGATTCAAATTTATTGACAAAAATTCAGGTTGACATTTTGTCCTTAATTCACCCAATTGAAAAGTAAGAAACAAAGGTACAATTGCATGAGTTCATGAATGTCAACCCTGATTTTTAACTTTAATGTTGAAGGGTTGTCGGACTTTGTCTTACTAAGCTGAGCTATGGAAAATCTTTTATGTATGATGATGGCATGAACATTTGCTTTTTCCTATTGTTTAAAAGCTGACATACACAGAAATCTACTTCTGGTGATCCCTATCCCAGATTTCAACCAGAAACAAAAAGAAAGGTTTTCTATCATATATAAAATGTCAAAAGATAAGTTTTTAAAAAATCATAGGGTTTTTTTGAGCACTCAACCAGAAGTGATCATGAAACTTTGAAAGAAGAGATAATTATTTTTATAAACATTAACTGAAAAATATTAATTAAAAGCTAGAAATGGTATGTCATTTCCAGAAAGTTCCTAACATGGAAAAAAGAGATTTGAAAGGGAATAAATAGCCATCTTCACAAAACTGTAAGAGCATCTCGTTGCTCAGCTTTCCAGGTCAAAAGGCTGCCTAGCTTTGCCAGGTACAATAATTGTTATCGGATTTAGCAATGCCAGAACCTCAGAAGGAAATGTTCTCTCTAGTTGGAAAACACTCTCTTAGAAGCATGAAGAGGGAAGATGGATAACTGGTTGCTTCTTCAACACCTCTAACGAAAGACTAAGAGATACATGAGCAGACAAGTTTAATATCATTCTTATATAAGACAATAACACGAGTATGATAATCCCCATTAAACAGTCCGAAGTGCCCTGCCTGTAAATGATAACCAGCATGGGGTAACTATTCTACATTCTGCAAATAACTGAGGTTTGCCCACAGTCCCTGTTCCTTATCTTTTGGATTAATTAGAAAGAGTTTTAGAGATATTAGTAATTCCAGATAGAGAATTCCAAAGTGGTAGGCATACATATTTCTTGGAAATGAACTCTTCCTGTTGAGGTACTTTTTTTTTCTGGAGACGTCTATAAGTTCATTCAATATGAAGAAGCAGCAAGTTCGTTTGACTGACCACTCATGATTTTTTCTTGACATTGCTCACAAATATTGAAAAGTAAACACAAATGGTCTTCAGTAATCATAGTTCTCTTACCTCATAATCAATAGCTAAAACAATACTAGGTATGTCTCTCATTATCAGTAGATAAATAATCAGTTATCTTGTGTGCTCAAGTTTTCTTTCAGAGAAAATCTTGCCAATGTTCACTTCCTGATAAACTTAAAATCTTGAGTGATTCTCTGAGTACTAAGAGTAAGCCAATAGTAATGACATTACCTCTTTGTCTGAATGAGTACTCAATCAATAAAGCCATAAAGTTTATTTTGGGCATTCTGTTTTACTAAGGTATATTAGATATTATATCTTGGAATTATTTTAATCTATATGATTAAAATTACAGAAGATTTACCAAAATTTATTTTTAAGTAGCAATAAGCAGTATTTTTGATCTATGAACCAAAATTTTCTTGTGACTAAACATGTAACTCCTTTTGAAAATCCATTGTGAATCCATGTGCTTCAGAGCAGAAGGTGGCCTAATTTTTTGTTATGTTTTATATAGTAAGGTGGTACCTGAATAAAAATACCTGCAGGATCAGCAGCCAGTTTCTACAAGACTCATAACATTTCCAAACACCGAAGGCATATTTGGAACACAATAGTTTCGAAGTCTCTTCTGTCACAATTCGCTTGCATAATGAAACACAAGAGTGTCTTATGAGACCAATGAGGCTGTAGGAATTCAGCAGCAAATAAGGGCTGAAAAAGGAAAATTCTCTTAGGATAAATCTTTGTTTTACTAAGCACTGTAGGGCAAGAATAAACATCAGGAGATCGTTTATTCCACTCAAAAGCTCTGAGTTAGGGTCATGTTAAACACCTCTCATGACTGGCTTGGCCTTCTCTAATCTATGTTAACAAATTGCTTGGGACAGAGTTCCCACAGCCCCCCAGGTAACCTGTTTTAATTGTTAACTATTTTCATAGTTTGAAATATTTTCCTAATATTAACCTATTTACTCCTTGCTGCAATTTAAGCTTATTATTTCTCGTAAGATTTCCTCTTTAATGCCTTCTCATTTGGAATTTTTAATGAACACTACCTTGAAAAGTATCATCCACATTTCCAGTGATGGGTTTCAACTACTTAGGATGTACAATGCCAAGGAGATCAGTGGAAATTTATGTATAATTTTCCATGGTGTCTCAACTCAAAACCAAGTGAATTAATCTAATTCAGCTTTTCCTCCCAAGACTTTTAAGCCCTCCTTCCAAACAGGCACAAACCAGAGATTAGCACACATATTTGACAGGAAGTATGCATAGAATAATATGCATAGGTCTGAAACTGAATTTGCAACAGTAATACATAAATATGCTCCAACATATTTACTGTAATATACATATCTGTGGGTTTCACCAATTTTGTTTGTCCAAGGAATATAATTTAATTTCCTTGAATTTTGCCATTCATTAATAAAGAAAAATATTTGGAAAGATTAAAATTATGGATTTAAAACTGTCACTGTTAATACACATGTGCATAAAAATATATATTTCAGTTTTATTGCTGGTTTATTTTAAGATAAGCCATGTACTTTTTTTTGTTTAGCATTTACTCTTGTAATCTAATATCTTTGAGCCAAAATCACTGTATGGAATTAATGGCAATGTGTAGGTAAATGCAATACCTACCATGTCCTATGCCATGCTATAATTTAAATGCACAGTGATTGTATTGTACTGCAGTTATTATTGCACAATCCTATACTACACTAGTTGGCTGCCTGCAGTGTTCTAGTTTCTGTGACATTGCAGTTTATCAGTCTGCACAACATACTTCATAAATTTTCATGACTTACATTTTCTTGCAACATCATGGTTTTCATTACGGCTAAGCTGGATGCATACAGATGCCTGCTTAAGACAGGAGTCCTGAAACAAACTTTAAGTTCTATCTTTCTTACACAATAATTATCATAAGAAAGAATTTGTATCTAATGTGACTAATTTTTCTCACTAATTAATGAGTACAATCACCTACCATTAAGTCAGATAGTCTTTTCTGTAATTGTGGTGATTATAATTTCATGCAGATGGGAATGCTTAGTTCTTTGTCCGTACAATTACAATAAGCACACTTGAAAAGATCTTATGCATTCATCTTTACAGCATTTTTGCATAATCAAATTTAATTTATATGACACCAGAGAATCATGCGAGAAAATATTTAGTTCTTTCAAATCTGATAAAGTTTTCTACAAAGCCCCCATTGGAGTCTGAATATATTATCTTCTAAAAATCCTTGAACTTGTAAAATTTCCAATCAGCGTTTTACATTTTGCCTGGAGCAGCATATCAAAGCATGGAGCATTTTATCAAGCTCACCCACCCTCTAACTTACCCTCTACAATTATGTATATGACTAGCTCAAATGCTAGAAGCTACTGAGACAAGGGATAGTGTGACAAGAATTCTGAATTTCCAGGAAATACCTAGATGTGAACTCAGGATAAAAGCAGCTGAAAATTCAATCTAATACACAGTTCTGCAGATCAGCATGTCGCAGTTCCAGCCTTTCAAAGCTGAAAATATCATAGAACTCATTTTTAGTCTTCAGGAAGCTCACAGTTTTGAAAGCTTAAAAACGCTGTAACTCATGTAGTTAAAATTCCTAAGCCCCAAGCCCATCATTTCTTCACTAAATGACCAAGTATCACTCAGGTGTGGTCATTTTCTTTTTTTGGCTATATTTGTCAATAGCTTTAGCATTGGAGAGAGTTTCAGTTCCCATTCCAATTGAATGGATCTAAGTGACTTGCTATACTGTTTAATAGCTTGTTTACAAGTAATAAGCTGACATATGTTTCTTTTGCAATAATCGTAACCCATTTCTTTTCATCTATGCTAAGTAGCTCAGACACTGTTCTTTAAACAGAGGATAAAACTTCACCTTCTATCTCAACATCTCTTGAAGATTTGGTATTATTGTATTTTTACTCTGAAAAGTGTCAGCGTCGTGTGTACCTCACCCGTACCTCAGCTAATGAAGTTATGACAGCAGCAAAACCCTTTTTCTACTCTGATTTTGACACGCTCTTGAAATAAGTTCACATCAAGGAAGAGCCTGTGCTCCAGGGATCATTCTCTTAAATTATTAGGTAGTGCATTCAGGTCAGTTTTGAAGAATGGTATTGACAACTATGCCATGAGAACAAACTTTTGAAATAGTTCCAGTAGGAATTTTGATTCGTAAGCCAGATGAAGTGGAACTTAAAGCAGGTGGCTCTGTTACCATCTTGTTCTTAGTGACTCCACAATTCAGCTGTTCACCTTGAAGGTGGAGAAGGAAAGTTCTTATCACTTCTCCTGTTTGATTAAGAGTTGGCAAAAAAATATCTCCATGCTATGACACCACACCCTGGCAATCCAATGCTTTCAAAAATGAATATCTATGTGGCCCACGCAAAGTGCAACAACTTTCTCAGGACACCACTGACAATATATTGCTACTGTGGATCTCTGTAATATTTTAATACTTCCATTTTACTGGAAATTTTCTTGTGTGGAACAATTAATCCAAACCTGAATTAAACATTTTCTTTGACCTAAGATAATTTTATCCCCATCGGATGGAAATACAATTAGCTTCAGGTTGAAATTCAGTAAAAAGAATTATTGAAAATGTCTCCCTTATCACCATTTTATACCCTTTTCCACTGCAGACCTTTCAGTTGCATCCTTGACTCCATTTGAACATGTATCAGCATTAAAGAGTGATCATGTTAAATAGCACATAATATCAGTATGTCCTTGAAGTATCAAACCAAGTTCCAAATACCTTTAGATTCTGCAATTCTGTCTCTCCCTTTAGTTTGTGATATACAGACTTAAACTTCCTGGTTTGTTTTTAAGCTTCTCTTTTTCATTATCTCTAGCTTTTATACCTCAAGGGGCAGAACTGTTCTGTTTGTTCTGGCTAAAAGTTCCTTCCATTTTAGTTCGAGTGGGGTTTTTGGTTTGTTTTTGATTGACTGTTTGTTTCGGGGTTTTTTTTTGAGAACTTGCTTAAGTTGGTGGGCTGATAAAACAGAGCACAATCTGTCCACAATGATCAGCATTTCTGGTGGTACTGTTGTATTATTTGTGTGGTGTCATCTTTGAATGTCAGTTATTTAAATTGTCTTCAGAAGCAATGAAGCATTGTTCAGAGTATTACCTCTATAATTAAATCAAACTAAAACTTTGAAAAGGCTATTAACTTTATGTTATTTTAATATCCAATGTAACAGTATAATAACTTATTTTGATGTTGAATATAAGCCTTACTTTGGTGAACAAAATTAACAAAATAGCTGGAAGGGAAACATGTCTTTTCTTACATTCAATTTTTATCAAATGCAAAAAATTTAGAAAAGCTATTTCAGCAATATGGCCTTTCTCCTCCCTGGGAAGTATGACAAATATTGAAACAAGAAACATGGGAATAGTATTTTGCAGATAATATCTAGGAAATATCACTAGATTATCTTTAAGGTCCCTCCCAACCCAAGCCATTTGATAAAAACAGCTGTTACACACTTTGTTCTTTTTAGGAATTTACAGTATGGAGGTGATAAGCCACCTTGAGAATAAACGAGGATTGCAAAAAATTACAGCACAATTTAAAAATTATCTAATAATATACATGTCTAGTCTTAAATTCCCATATCTAAAATAAGAAATGTTGATTATAATATCAGAGATATGAGATAAACTTCCTGATGACTGACCCTGCCCACATCAAATTATTCTGTCTTCTAAGCAAAGGTTACAATGAAGTACTTCAATTATAGCCAACTTCCTGGTGCAGATTTTCAGAGAGACTATTGGCTCACCATGCCATGGTTCATCCAGCTGGTGAAAACCTCACTTGCAGGGAGACATCATTTTCATTTACTCTGCAATGACACTACTGGGTCTATGCTAATAGTAAAGAGTGAACTACAGAGATCTCCTCAAGGCTCCTGAGAATTCTGCTCTGTGGCACTTCCCATATAATTCAACATACTCAAACCATAGAGAATTTTAAAGAAAAAGACAGATGATCCCTTGGGTAAATCCGGCCTAAATTTACACTTTATAGAAGAAGTTTGATACGTTCTCAGTGGGAAAGAAAAATGGGCTTTCCTGGATCAAAACTCTATGAGTTAATATTTAAGGGCATATCAAGAAGAAGAAAACAATGGATTACAATTGATGATTTTCATCTGACCTCTTTCTCTCTCCCTCTCTGTCGATCACTGTTTCATACTAGAAGACATGAATTCACGAGAGCCAGCACTAATGAAAAATGCACTAGAACTTAACTGCATTTCAGAGCTTCTGGTGTCAAGGGGACAAGTAATGCCTGTGTCTGTCAGAATGTAAATTAAGCTGCTTCACATGATTCAGTCTGAAGATTCAGAAAAGGCCATGGCCAAAAAAATGGCATATTTGCCATACTTGATGTTTAATAAAGTATTTCTTATGGTAGTCAAATGTTGATCCCTCATTACACTGCTATTATGCTGCAATAAATTGTAGCCAACTTGTTATAAATTATAGGGGACATTAATAAAGATCATTTTCTGAAGACCCTTTCAGACTCAGGAATATTAGAAAGCATTAGGGTTTTTTTTTTTATTCTAGGCTTTTTCTCTGGACATGATCATTATTTAAAAACTAAATATAAGAAGTCTTTGGTCTTCAGAATGTTTTCAGTATCTTCATTATGGTGCAAAAGTACCATGTAACAATTTCTAATGACATAATGAATATTGTGTGTGCAACTCACATTCAGGACACAACCTGCTTTATTGGTAACTTATTCAGTAAAAATTTCCGTATGATCAATTTGTGATGGAAGTCACATCATTTCCTGCCAGGCTCTCTCAGGACCAACAGTCAGGCAAACACAGCAGTGTATACATTTGTGCCCATGTGTTGCTTTCCAGCTTGTCAGAATTCAGATCAAGCAGCTAAATGTTCATCC
>WEKY01050723.1:606-29653 GCA_013390045.1 Picathartes gymnocephalus
AAACACATGCAGGACTCCTTGCTTTACTCAGTTACTCCTGTAGTTGTTCAGGAGGACATTACACAAAATTAGTTAACCAGGGCAAAACTGATACACTATGAAAAGGATTTGTTATTGAGGAGCTCAACCCCCTTTTGGCATTGCTGCACAATTTGTTAGAAAATGTTTTCCTGGGTAAAATGTATGATGAAGGTTATACTTCCCTAAAATGGCTTCAGCCTGCTCACCTAGCTCATAATAAGAATGAAATGGGAACAGTAGATCTCAATCTGCTAATATAACGAAATAAATATGATGGGATTTTGGAAAGACATCCGGTCATTGAAGACAAGATGTATGTGCTATTGAGTCTCTGATAACACTAGTAGGAAACTTAAGGAATATTTTTTTCCAAGCAATCAGTCTGTATCAATTACCAGGAAACAATCCTCAACTAACGCTGAGCATGAGCTGCAAGGAAGATTTTACTTTTCATCATCTTACTGCATTGGTGTTTTTAACTGACATGGTAGTATCTTCCCAAACTACAAAGATTAACTAGAAAAATATTGACCAATATAGAAGAAAATTAATTTTGAAACATGTTACTACAATGTATGACTTTCTAGAACATATTACTGCAAAGTGCAACATAGAGTAAATGTGTTTTTAATAAAATATTTCTTTACAAACAAACCCAGGCAATGCTACAGACTTGGAGAAGAGTGGCTGAAGAGTGCCCATGCAGAAAAGGAGTGCTGGTCAACAGCCAGCTGGACACACACCAGAAGTGTGCCCAGGTGGCCAAGAAGGCCAATGGCACCTTGGTCTGTATTAAAAACAGAAAAGTGTGGCCGGCAGGACTAGGTGCAGTGATTTGACCCTGGCTGGAGGTCAGGCACCAATGCTGCTCTGTCACTTCACTCCTCAACTGGTCAGGGAAGAGAAAATACAAGAAAAGGCTCATGAGTTGAGGGAAGGAGGAGAGGGCAGGGAGAGCTCACTCACCAATTACTATCACAGGCAAAATAGACTTGACTCAGGGAAATTAAATGTATTATTACAAATCAAAATCAGAACAGGATAATGAGAAGTAAGACACCTTCTCCAATCCCTCCCTTCTTCCTGGGCTTAACTCTATTCCTGATTCTCTACCTACTTGCTCTCAGTGGTGCAGGGACTCAGGGAATGGGGGTTATGGTCAGTTCATCACATTGTTTCTGCCACTGCTTTCTCCTCAGGAAGAGGAATCCTTCACCTGCTCAGCATGATGGCCCTCACATGGGAGACAATCCTCCACATACTTCTTCAACATGAGTCCTTCCCATGTGCTGCAGATCTTCACAAATTGCTCAACCATGGTACTCTTTTCCCACTGGTCTATAGGTCCCTGCCAAGAGCCTGTTCCATTGTGGGCTTCCCACAATGTCACAACCTTCTTTCAGGTATCCATCTGCTCTGGCATGGGGCTCCTCCAAGGGCTGCAGGTGGGTCTCTGCACCACCACGGATCTCTGGAGAAAAGGAAGCTCATGGGGGCCCTTTATTGCTCTCTACAACTACTTGAAAAGAAGTTGCAGCCAGGTGGGGGTTGAGCTCTTCTCCCAGGCAACTGGCAACAGGGCAAGAGGAAATGGCCTCAAGCTGTTCCAGAGGAGGTTCAAGTTGGACATTAGGAAGAATTTTTTCACTGAAAGAGTAATTAAGCATTGGAATGGGCTGCCCAGGGAAGTGATGTGAGACACTATCCCTGGAAGTGTTCCATTTCCAGGGATGGTGGAATGACTGGACATGACACTTAGTGCCATGGTTTAGTTGACATGGTGGTGTTTTGTCAAAGGCTGGATTAAATAGATCCTGACAGTGTTTTCAAAACTTAATTATTCTATTTTTTTTTTTTTAATCTTACAAATTTTACATTTTTTCATTTATGGAGTAGCATACATCCCATTCTGCAAGTAAGATTTTAGATTTGTTATTTCTTTGGTATTGGTTGCAGGCTGATTTTCTGGGACAATTCAGTCAAATTGGTTTAACTATTCTCAAACGTGATAGGGAGACTATTGCATTGCCCACGTGAAACTTTTTTTACAACCTTTCCTTTAAACTGTTGTATTCAAATCAGCTCTCATTTAACCAAGTTCTGATTTCTTGAGTAAAACTCCAATGTACAAGTCTTGTAGAATTTCTAGCTAAAGTACAGCTAACAACAACAACAACAACTATATATATCTTACCGATTCCATTTAAACACACAGAACTACTGCTAGAGACTACAGGCACATGATCAGATCTTTCATTTGCACCTCTAATTTTCATTAGGTTAGTGGCATGTCTCCATCAAAACTAACACCTAGCACTTCATCACATGCCTTCCAGTGCTCTCGGAAGAAGAACCTGTCTTGCTTGAGTAGGACAGATGCATGAATCACGTTTTGTGTAGGAGAAACAGAATGAGAAGCAAAGAATTGCAGAGGACTGGGCAGGGAATGGAGGCCCTTGACTGAAGGAAAGGCGCCGTAAGAGTAAGTATACAAATTATTCTAGGATTAATAAATATAGGAGCCAAAAAGATTTGGGCTTATTTCCTAATCTGAGAAAAGAGCTTCAAATCACCTGATCCAAATTTAGAAACTTTGACATGAACCAACATGGCAAGGAAGGAGTTAAGCAAGTGGAGCTAGATCTGTTAAGTACCTAGGATGCAGACAGAAGATTAGAGTTGGTAAAGAGAATGGAAATGGGGCTTGTGGGAAATACTGACAGGCTGAACAAGCGAGTGGGAGCCACTGGAAGGATGAGTATTAGAAGTGGGAGAGAAGGCTAGAGGGGACAGGCTAGACTATTTAGGCACCATGAAATATAACTGAGACATATTTTCCCACTATAGCAAATTTCTTCCCAAAAATTGGAGTGGCTCCCACAAATTCCAATTTGGACCACTCTTTTAGTATCAGCAAAGCTAGGAAAGATATTGGCAAATTTTAGCATCAAAAAATATTCTAAGCCATAAGGGACCCACGAGGATCATTGCTTCCAACTCCTGATTACACACAGGGCAACCTAGAAGTTAAACCGTATAGCTACAAGAGTTGTTGAAACACTTGAACACCAACAAGCTTGGGGTCATTACTACTTCCCTGGGAAGCTTGTTCCAGTGATTGGCAACTATGTCAGTGAATTTTTCCCTAACATCCAGGCTTCTCCTCCCCTTATGCTAGAGCACATAGGAAAATGATAATTTATTTTAGGTACCCTGTTCAAATGGCAAAATTACATGTCATTATCCTAAAACTATATGTCTTCCAATGAACTATGTTGGCTTCAGCAAGACTTACCTACTTTTCCATTTTTATTAGTAGATCATAAGAAATTATATCCAGAACAATGCAAAAAGAAAAGCATTAAGATTGTAAAGTTGAGGGCTGCAAAGTAAAAAACCATTCCACTGGAACTCCTGCCTCATTTATTGCATGTAATAGATAATGCTGCCTTAATGAACAGCTACTTGGTATTTTGTTTTCTCCTCAGTCTTCAATGTGTGGCCCTAGGCCTTATTTAGTGCATTCTATGCAAACCATGCTCTGAAGACAGAGTTGCAAGCTTCCTTGTGGGTTTTTCCATGACGCTCATCACTACAGCATTTGAGTGCTTCATAAACATTAATTTATTTTTCAAAATTACCTTGTGAAGCTGTAGAATAAGGGAGATGTAGCCCCTAACAGTGCCCACATCATTATTGTCACTGATCGATGCTGAATACAACAATTATCTTCACTAGATAAGGATCCTAATTTCACAAGTATAATTGGATATTCAACATAAGGAAATACAAACCAGGGTATATAAGACTGAAGGGCAGGCTGAAGTTCTGTAACAACAAAACTATTAGATGCCCAGAAGTCCAACAATGACAGTAAAAATGACTTAAAGGCCTTAAGGGTAAATATACACCCATGTTTTTGTTTCAGCTGCCTGATATCAGGTAAATAAGGCTGTTCCCATTAAATGAGGGCAACATCAGAAAAACTTAAGTTCTACCAGATCAGTGCTGCTATATAGTGCGATTTACATCTTTTCTCTTAAGCAACTGGGTGATGCTCTAGAGAAGTTATACATGCATCCTAATCTGTTAGTCATCTTCATGAAAGGAGAGAGATATTCCTGATTGTGGAAGTGGAAAATGTTCCAGCTACACCAACTTAGGTTCATCTGCAAGAAGAAAATGTGCACGTATGTGTGTGTCTGTCAAAATTACCGAGTCAAGAGGGAGCAAGTTTCTCACCGTTGGGAATAAAGAGTAAAACCACAATTTACCTGCCAAAGTAATGTGTGAGTGATGATGGATTCCCTACGTGGCAAGTGGTGTCACAGCCTGAATACCTGAAAGGATGAGGGTTGAAGAGGAGGTCTCAGATGTAGCCAGAGTCTACACTACTAAGGGATTTAAAAGCAGCAGGGCCAAGTTAAAATCAGTCTCCCACTTTTAGTAATCAAATGCAGATATATGGATAGTGGGCATAATATGACCATGTTAACTTTAGAGAAAACATGCTGCTAAATACTATATAAACCTCTAGAAACTGAGGAGGAACACTGGACACAACTCAGCAAGAACTACTGCTTGTGTGATTAAGACATGGGGCAATAACTAAGAAAACAAAAGCACTAGTTATGCACTGAATGAGAGCTAGTGAATTGTAGCTTTGTGTAGCAGGAGGTGATCAAAATTTTCTCTTTTCTCATGTTACCTATTAATATTTTGGAGTCTAAGCAGTCACCAGGAGCTTTCTAAGGTTTTCAGAGCTAGACCCCAGTACACTCCAGCCATATCTTCACACTTCTTCTGTCCTAGTTACACCAAAAGGCAGAATACTGAACAGTGTAAATACTGATGCTAAGAAACTTGATATAATCTGAAATACATTTCATTTTTTACAGTATCCTAGATAATGCTTTCTGCTCAGTGGACACAGGTATATTTTTACAGGAGCTGGGCAAAATTTTAATAGTGCTTTAAATAATAGCCCTTTGCTATTTGCAACATTCACTTTTCTTCTGGTGAACTGTCAGAATAGAGGTATTGAGCCATGCTACCCACAGAGTTCAACAGTCCAACAACTTCTTTATTTGGAGCTACACATTTATACATAGTGAATTTGAAGGAGTGAAGGCCGTTGCAGGAAAGGCAATTTTTGTAGGCAATGTTAACCTCGCATCTGGGGTTTATTAAGATAACCTCTGAATATAAGGACTTAGGGGAAAAATTAACAAGGGATAGATTAACTCAGCTCTACCTAATCTGACATTTCCTGCATTTCCTGCAAAGTATTTACTACTGGCTATTTGGCAGACAAGACAGCAGACTAACCGGATAGCAAGTCTGACTCAAAACAGCAATATCTATACTATACACAAGGAAAAAAAAACCAAGAAACAAAGAATTACAGAAGCAGCAAAGGAAAAGGCATCAAAAATCAGAATCTACTGAAAACATAACAACAAAGGACTTGCACTTTAAGAGTGTGCAGACCTTGTGTTGGCTTGCTGCAGAGGGGTGAATTTTGCCCTTAGATGGTTGGCCTTTTCACTACAAGAATTTCCGATAGAAAAGACAAATGCTAAAGAGAAGACAGAAGAAAAAAACTTACGGTTCTCTAACATGTAACTCATTTGCTTCTTCACTTTTACATACGCACACAGTACAGACATATATATAGAATAAAAAGAGAGAAATCAAAGTATGCTCACTCATAAGGACTTGCTGTCTTTGACAGATTAAAAAAATCTTCAAGGTATCGCTTCTACATTCAAAGAACTAACATTGTGCAAATTACTGGGAAGAAAGAATAAATAAACTCATCTAGCAGCCCAGTTTAAAGATGTCATACTGCTTTATCCCTATCATTAAGGGACTTATTTTAGTGTCTTTAACTATTAAGCTTTAACTTTCTTCAGCATCCTCACACTGCCCCTTGACTCATAGACAGACTTACCGATGTTATTTTGAGGGGTTATTGCTTCTGCAACTGACTGCCTGGAGGGTTTCCAATATTCTGTGGTAAACTGTTTCTAGATTTTCCATTATCACTAATCAGCAAGATAAATGCAGTCAGAAGGACAGAACATTTCTGCAGTTAAAGTTATTTCTTTTCAAAACTACAGCAGTGTTTGCTATTCAAATTTTCTGTAGGCTCTATAGTATTGGCATTAATTTACTGCGATTATTACCATCTGAGCAATAATGTTTTGGCCTGGATAAACTTAATTGGTGCTTGTTTTTTCTTTTAGGTTCCTTTAAGAGAAAGAATGACAAACATGTAAAACTGACTGGTTTTAAAGCTATTATATATTTTAAGCAATGGAAGAGACATGAAAGGACAGGGACAGGAGAAACACTTTCATCCTGAGTAGAGACACTACAATTAAAGCACATTCACAACTGTTCTTTATCCTGGCTCTATTATTATTTTTGTAATTCTTCATATAACAACATTCTTTAAAAATAGATCAGATTACTCTAAATACCTTGGTCCTCCAATCTATGGCTTACATTCTGATTCTGCCTTTTAGGTTCCCCTTTTTTGTACCTCTGATACCATGTGCTAATAAGGATAAGAATGTGATAAATGAGGTCACAAGTTCCTTTGCATGAGAGAGATTTCAAAGCACAGACAAAGACAATTTAAAAATTATAGGAGACCTAGTTTAATAATCAAAATCTCTTCAACATTTAGCAATTAATTGCACAGTATACATGCTGCCTGTAGTCAGCCCATGCTCTTGAAGTCCACTGTGTCACAACTTGGCCCAGAAATCCATTGTGTCCTACTAGAAAGAGTAGGTACCCTTTCAATTTATAAAGATGAAAGAAACCCACTATAATTTCTACATCTTTTGCTATTTCCTTGTTGAAATGTTTATTAATGAAGAAGAAAAATGGAATAAAAGAAAAAAGAAGATGCAGTCCTTCCCTTTTCCCATTCACATTCTCTTTGTTCCCCTGCTTGCAGCTGTCTTTGGCATCTGCAAATAATACTTTGGGACAAGTACTTTACATCTACCACCTGGCCACTGTGGTAGAGAACACGGCATGTCTCCTAAAAAAAATACTAGCTTCCTATATTTTTCCTACACTGCACTCATTCCATAAACATCCAGCAATGGTCCCACAGTCTAGTATTTGTTCAGCTCTCCAAATGCAATCACAACAGTAGAGGTACTGGTAAAAAGCCGGTTCTAGGTATTGTGGAAATAAAAATGCCTCTTCCCACACAAGCTTTTCCAGTGCTGCTAGCAGAAACAAGCAAATAAAAGACTGAAGAAGGATGTCATGGGAATGCTGGAAATTGTCTTTATGTGTCACCCCTGAAGTGGCATAAATGTCACACCTTTTGGGGGAACAGGTTGTTTTTAACCCTTAGGTCTGCTGGGTGGTACCTGAAATAATTAAACCTGACATTTCTAGGGTTAAAACGTCAAGAAGGAGAAAGAGCTGAAAAAGGAAATTCCCCAGTTTCTTAGTAATGAAAAGCTGAGGGTATACCTTCTGTGGTTGTCTGTGAGATGCTTTCACATCCATGTGTCAAGGGTTTTTCAAACTGACAACTTGCAAATTTGAAATACAAAAATGCCCAAAGCGATATTTTAGTGGCTCAGGGAAACTCTTGTACGGGAAAAAGAATTCTTAAGTGAAACGTCTCTAGAAATCACACAGGGCCTGACCACGATACTCTAATTATGCTAATTGCTTCAATGCCCTTGCTTTATTTATGCTGAGCAGCTAAGATAAATAAAGGAAAATTGCTTTGGATCTAACTGTATTCATATCAGAATGCAAACTAGCCTGTGTTTGTTATGTGATTGCTGATCTGTTTACACTAAATTCTGCAGGTAATTGCAGTTTTGATTGCACATTTATTTCTAGCTGCACAGGTCCCAGGACTAGGTCTGTCTGTTTTTATAATTAAACCGTTTTGTAATATCTAAACTCACTAAAGAGCAAAATGATGCTTTAAGAATTTACATATTTTATGCATTAAAGATAATACTTAGGTACTCAGTGACAGAGAGGAAAAATTCTGTTTATTACAAAAAAATGGACAGCATGTTCTGGATTTGAAGACATTTGAGACATCTGTTCCAAGGCCTGTTCACTGAGTGGGACAGATGTCCTCTGCATCCCCGTAATCTGTTATACAACACCTACTTTTTGAACTTTCAGTTATAACTTTCATATGAGTAAAATATGTTAACAGAACAAGGCTGGGGCTTTGGTGATTAACCACAGACCCTATGTAAGAGTCAGCACCTGATGGCAGTTTTAGAAAAGGAAGTCTCTCCCTGGGAAGAACTGGAAGCAAATAAAATGTTGATGTGTCTTTAGCTCAGGCCCTCATGACAAATCGCCAATATTGTTACAGTCTTTCAACATTCCTCAAAAAGAAAACAGTATTATTCTCATTTTGCAAAGTGTAGAAGGTGTAGCGAGGTGTAGAAATTTGACTTGTCCGTGGGCCACACAAGAAATTTGTGTCAAAGATAGGTATGAAAAGGATTGCCTAAATCCATAGCTTTTGCTCCAAGTACAAAATTATTATTATTACTTATACATCACTATAAATGTGTATGGCATATTGCAGACAGATAAAGAGACAGGTACTGCAGAGTTGACACTCTCAATTATAAAACCATCCTTCTGTCCTTGGTGATGAATTTGAGGTGAAGAAGCTTTCTATTTTTTTGTTCCAATGTATTTAGCACCTTCTGAAACCTTAATTTGAACTTCAGCTGTGGTTATTTCTTCCTTTCCACCTTCCTCAACATGTAGGCACCAAATCTAATCTTCTCTTCCTTCTGTCTTTGAGAAATGCCCATTACTATAACATTACAGAGAAAAACTCCCTAATCTCAGTATTACAAATTTACAGCAATGTCATCTCTCTATGGCTTCTTCATCCATCATCAATTCCAAAATCAGTAATCCATTCTGTCTCACTTAATGGAAGACTTAATATCAGCCTATGCAGACTGGTCTGGCAAGCCTCTTAGCTAGTTTATACCGTAGCAGCACACTGATAACGTGAGCATCAGTAGGCTGCTTGTACCTCGTGTACACCAAGTATAAAACTGAAGGCCAAAGGAGTTAAACCTCTGGAGAAGTGCACAGCTACACATAAATCTCAGCAGTGCCACAGCAGCACAATGCAGTCCTGTTACAATAAAGCTTGCAACATTAGCAATTTAAAAAATATCATAAAAGCCACTCCTACCTAAGAAAAGATACTTATTGAATGGCAAAATATAGTTGCCAGCAAAACCAGTATGAAAGTAATCAGCTAAGGTTTATAAAACTTTTCCTTCAAATACTGGTCAGGGAGTAGCTCCCAATTCTTTGTTTTGAAGCTTCTGAGAATGAACAGAAGGCACCGTTCCTACTCCTCCATGTTCCTATTCATTATTCAAAGATACATTACTAATCTTGTGGCAGTACTTTGTCAATTCTAAGTACAATTTATGAAGATGCAGGATTAAATACTGAAGTTTCCATTTCCACTTGGACACTAGAAAAAGAGTCCCAAGTTGTTGTTGGGACTTTACCCACACCCAAACATTTTGGGGATGACAGCAATTTTTCAAGTGCCACTTATTCTTCAGCACTTCATTCTTTGCTCTGCCAGCACTGAATACCTTTGTTTGTCTGTGTTTGATTTTTCCATCCCTACAAACTATATCAGGCTTTTGTGAAATTAACAACAGTGCTTCATCAGGACCCATATCTTGAAAATTCTTTAGTGTTTTCTCTATTAAAATGAGAATATGAGAAGTGGGAGATTTTGTTTTAAATTTTTCCCTTGGGAGCATAGAGATATTTTTTATAGCTTAGTTGGCAAGAAGAGGATGCTGTATAAGCTATAAAGCTCCCTAGTAACAGAATATGGAAACACTTTTACAAAAAGAGAACTAGAAAATGGACAGAAATTGATTACCTTTGACTAACCAGAATTTTTTCCATTAAAAGAAATGCAATTTTAATTTTAATCCAATTTTAAGCATTTGAAATTGAGCTCCTCAAACTCTAATTTTACTATATATATTTTTGTTATAGAAACTTCTCTTATAAAAAAATTGTATTCACAAAGGATTTACTCAGTTTTCTTTCAATACCAGCATCTAAAATTTAAAAGAATCACCCATTAAAGATTTTGAAAATAGTTCAAAAGTAATTTAAAAATCCCCAGTACACTTAAACCCCCCCATTAAAAATAACAATATCTCCTGTCCAAAAGAAGCCTGTAAACAGATGATGCCATACAAAACTTTTCACCCCAAAGATCACAGATAAAAATCCACAAAGCTAGTCAATGCAACCCTTCATACTCACAGCATGTACTCATATTTTAAAGAAGAAAAGGCACCATATTTGTTTCAAAAGACACATAGCTGAGTCCAATGTCGTCTGAAGCATCATATCTTTCAACATACCCTTAACAGATAGAGCTCTTCATGAACTTTCTCCAGCTGGGGTGAAGGGGTACTGAAACAAAGAAATGATCTCTTCATTTGGCATCTCCAGATTATTTCTCCATCTATTTTCCTTAGCTGCAAGATACACTAAGCTGTCAAAATTTAGTGAGTCATTTCTAAAAGCCTTAATTAAACCATCTATAGTGAGAGTAGTGCTGTGAGAGGGACTCAAAGACTTCCAGCAGTTCTGTCTTATGGTCATCTCCAACTTTTTGCAGCCTCAACATAGGATAAAGATTTTACAGTATGTATATTATGTTTAAGTTTGAAGTTATTTATATTCTGAGGATTTTTTCAGGTTCTCACCTATCCAAATGTAATGTTTCAATCATGTTATTACAACTTTTACTTAATGCACGGACTATTGTTTAGTTCAATTTCACCTAAGAATTCCACTCCCCTCTTCTGTATAGGATAAACCTGCACTTCTGCAAAATGAATTATTGCTCTGTTTTATGTGGCATACTGATCTTAATAGTATGGCACTGTGGCAGACAATACTACCTAGCTCAAATGAAGTAGGCTGGTATTTCTGGATTCCATTCCACAGGCTTTGTGTGGATCATTTTTTCCATGTTAGACTGATATTTAACAATCACCTAAATACATACAGGGGTATCCCTTTGAATCTACAAAGACAAGCTGGGAAGTGAATAAACCTCTACAGACTTAAATGGAGGGAAGAAATCTCTGCATTTCCAGTTCGTCTTTAATTTTATTACCTCTGCCAATGCTGGAATTGCTTTAAAATTTTAACCAAGATTATGCTGTGAGAAAACTCACTGTATTGGACCAGGTTTATCTGAAGACAGGAGTATTTTATAGCTCTCAGGCACATGGTGTGATTCTTGGAGTGTCCTGTGTAGGGCCAGGATTTGGACTCAATGATCCATCCTTGAATGATCCATCCATGAATCCCTTACAAACTCGGCATAGTCTATGATTCTATGATTTTAGATATGCTTTTAATCTGTACATGATGAAAAAGAATTCTTTGTACCAAACAGCCACATCCTGCTCTCCTACAGCTAGAGTAAAAGACCATGGGGGATGATCAGCCAGATGATTACCAAAATGCTACAAAAGAAAGAAAAACATTTCCTCATACATATGTATAAAAGACATTTTTACACCCAGCCCAGGGACTATACCACCCACACCCCTTCATAACAAAACAGCTGCATTTTTACTCTTCCAAGACAAATAAGGACCTAGGACTCACCACTTTCCCATGAAATCAATTTTAGCTCTTGTAGAGAGGTTAAGCAAGGCAGAGGTGAGTTGGATCATGTAAAATTGTGATTACATTCTTGATGCACTACCTTGGTACTGCAACCTGTGTGCAATCTTATGCAGAGTCTACACCACTGGAATAAGTCTTTTGTGCATGGATCCATAGTTTGCTAGGGCTTGAAGGCCTGACTTAAAAGGTTTATAGACCCCAGCTATTTCACTTGCCTTCTGAGGTGGCAGCACTGTTGATTCAATTGTAAGTTCTTTGGAGTCAGTGACAGAGAAAAATGAGCACAAGGAAGAAAATTTTCATAAAATATGAAAGTTTCCTCAGTTTGACTTTCTTTCAGTTCAGATGCTATCAGATATCTCTGAAACTACTGAGGACAAGACACATTAGCCTAGAGATTCCCTGTTGCCCCCTATTGGGGCAGGAGAGTATTTTTCTTCCCCAATCAGTCAAGTTTCTGAGTGAAGACTTGCTATGTGGTAATTGTACCTGTCACAATTATGCCACTTACAGAGACATAAACCTGCCTTCAATTATATTAAAGGATGGTGTTTCAGTTTGCCACGTTTTGATTTTCACTGCTTTAAGTTAAAGGATGGTCAATACAGAAATGCCTCATATCTTTCTGATGAGTAAGATTCTGCCAAAGTATGTTAGACTTTAAGCATTTTTTAATCCTTTCAAAGTGCTTTACACAGTGTGCAGAACATGACTACTTTTCCAACACATTTGGGCAGACATTAATACTAGTAAAGAAGAAAATTTTTGTCAGCTACTAACCATCATATGATGAAAAAACTGAATACACATAATTATTTTCATGCAATTTCCTTACTGCATAATGATCCCAAAGTGTGTATTAAGCAAATCTCTGAGTGAAGTAATGAGAATATTGCTGAAAAATGAGTTCTGATAGAGGACACTGAGCCAGGTAGGAGAGGGAAGTACCCTAGGAGTGGGAGTGCCCAGTGAGATTTCATCTACAAACTGCAATATAATGAGAAAGCAAAAAGAGACAAAGGGGCAAGAGGTGTGGACAAATAAGCTATGGGTAAGATGGAGGACAAGTAAAGTTACTTTAAAAGCCTGATAAGAACTCCAAATGAAGGTGATTTTATACTACTCCTTGAACGAAAATCTTAGCCTAGGGTTTACTCTTTCTACTCCCTTTGATTTAAGAATCCTCATTATGTTAAGTTTGTTTTATTACTGGAAAGTATAGGATATAGTTTATAATAAGAAACTGTACTGAGTACCACAGGACTATCTACTTCACTGTCTTATTTGCTTTTGGTGCAATATTATAGTATCCATTATCACTAACTGTCCAGAACAATTTGCTTAATTCATTTAAACTAAATTCTGACCAGGAATGAAAGTTACTAAATTACCAAGGCACTAAAATTAAACTCTTTCCAGTAGTGCATTTGTAGAATGCCTTAATATGTATTCTGTATCCAGTGACTTGATTTTTCTTGATCTCATTGTCACTACCATGCACTTTAAACCTCTGGAGAATTCAACCCAATGATCCTCCATGACAAAAAAAGATATTTAATTCATCAATGGTTACCTTCGTTATTTTACAGTTTCAGCTTGGGAAAAGTGAGTGTATGTACTGACAAGACTATAAGGACTACTATAATAACATTATAGCATTAGCAGCTTCTTACTTAGAAGGAATTAAAAATATTTGAAAGAAATGCACACTTTTAATTTGTAAAAATGCAGCAAAGGCTGTGCAAACTAAAGGTTGCTTGAAATGAAGAATAAGGTTTTTCACATTAAAAATGATTGTACAGATATTATTATTTCTATTGTGTAGAAGTGACTTGGAAATAGTGCAGGTTTATCTACAGATAATTCTTGCTGGAGACCTACAGGACCTTCAAATGTAGCCTGGACATAAGTGAATGAAAATCATTTATACCTGATAACTATGAAAGGTCATGAGTGGAGAAATAAATTCTAGATCTCACAGGTCTAGCCTTAGGGGAGGAAGGGAGAGGGTGCACCAGTGCTATGATCTGTGTAGGGTTTTTTACTTGAATGTGAGTACATATGCATGTGCACAAACCACAGAAAACCTTATTAAACAGCAATAATTCACACTTCCATTCTTCACTTATTTATCTTTCCTGTTCTCTCCTCATCTATTCTCCTTTGGTCCAGTCCTGCATTCCTCCAATTCACTTGTGCTAGACTCTCTAATTTCTAGAGTTTCAAAGGTTGTCTCGCTGTCAAACTATGCTTCCTAAATGCTAAACTGAGAATTAAAAATAATTCCAAATACTAGATTTAATGGCATGCTAAGGAAATTGATACTCTAGCCCAAGAAATGCACCTGCAAACCCTCCTGCACAGTAGGTCATGAGTAGAATGAATTTAAATGGTCTGATCCCAACCTATTGTGTTATTTGTGAGCAGGAGAATGGGACCTATTACGCTTTTATGACATTGTAACTGAACTAGCAGGGGGAGTCTTGGACAATTTGAACTAGTTACCACTCTGCATCAATGGGTACCCATCTTGCCACATTTCTTGATAAAAAAAAAAAACAAAACACCAAAAAAAACCAAGATATGAGGATGTACTACAAGAAGAAAATGCCAGTGCCTGCAGGCCTTATTCTTGCATAAACTGCAAACAGGTTTGCATCCCAGCTGGTTTCAGAGTAACAAAATTCAGTTAAATACATGTGCTCTATTCTAAGTAACTACCTTGACACGGGGCTACAGTCATTAAGAAAGAAGTTCTTACTAATGGACATGCTCCTATTTGGCTGCAGCAATACAGACTATGACCTTCACCTGCACTATTTTAATTTTTCCAGGGAAATTACTGGAAACTGATCCTAGACTTAACCAATTCTTAACAATATTTAAAAGTAGTTGAACACAGCTAATACCACACCACACTAATTTCTAACCTTTTTAGAGGCTTACCACAGGACTATGTGTCATCGGATGTTTGATTATGGGCACAGAGTTTATGAGTGTGCAGACAGCACTATTTGTTTGTATACAAACAGTATTTGTAGAGGTTTAGCACTTAATTTTTTTGTTTCTATCTATGAGACAGTATAGCTGAAAATATTTAAGGTTTCTGCAAAGGATAGGTTTATTATAAATTAATCCACTAAGAAAGGCAGGACAAGTTATTTTAGGAAATGTAAACATAAAGAAGAATAACAGCAGTAAGCAAAGAGCCAGCTGTTTCTGTTTTGATTTATTCCATATTTCAGAGATGCTGCTTCTATAGGGAACAATATGCAAGACATTGGAAATTCAGAAGGCATCTCTTTTGTGTATCATAAAAATGTGCTGCTAACCTACAATACCCTCATAGAAATACAATTCAATAAGGAACTCAGCTGGGAAGAAGTCTCAATAGAACAACATGAAAAAATGGTCAATACAAGAATGATTTAGTTTACCTTACAAGGGATTTCTATGCTGGAACTAAATGGGGCTTTGAAACTTTTAAAATAAAAGTCAAGATAAACACAGACCTATATGTTTAATTCTCACACATATTTAATGTGACTTTTTAGCAGATCATTGCCTCTGCTTCTATCAAGCCTATCACTTGAGAAGTGTTACAGCACTTAGCCCTCAGGGCAAAGATAAGTCTTCACCATTGTCACATACAGTATATTGAGCCATATTATGCTGAATGGGAATAGAGTACACTGTAGAAACAGTACTGAATCTTGCAGAATATCCTGAGATACTTATCAAGCTGTTAAAGGAGACATCACTCTTTTGTCTGTATTGCCCTTGACACATCCTAAAGGAAACTATCTGGAAATTCTTTGTTTTTTGAAGAACCCTCAGACTCCTCAGGTCTAATGTAGGTTAAATGCCCCACAGGTCTCTCAAGAATGGAAAAACACCTTGAAAACCACTATCTGAATTCACCAGAAACAAATAAAAAATGTCACTGAATAAGTAAGACTGAACATCTCTAACAAAATGTAAGTCTGAAAATCTATATGCATCCTGAAGCAGGAATAACTAAAGCTCGACATCCAGGGTATCAAAACCAGTTATCTCAACATAACATAACCAGAACCGAATTCCACAAACCTCCCCCAAACTGTTACCAGCAGGGCTTACATGAATGATGGTAACATTGCACATATTATCAAGGATAAATAATTAACTGCATGCATTCAGGATTTGCTTATTGATTAATACACAGACCACACAGCAAGCATCCTGTATGACAACTTCGGATTTTTTTTCACTTACTGCTTGCATTTAGATCTGCAATTTACTTACTTTACACAGCTATCCTTGCAGTATTTTGGAGGGAGAAGTTAGTGACAAGAAAACAGATAGAAATTTATAGTGTGAGCCCTAGTTTTTGTTGTTTTGCTTTGATTTTAAAATTTTGTGTATTCCTGATTTTGTAACAGAACTGAATTATGCAGTTAACAATTTTAATAAAAGTAAGAACTAAAAAATATAATTTTTGTTGCTTTTGTTTCTTTTCTACCTCATAAATGGCATAACGGCCAACATAACTTTCCCAACATATCATGAAATATTATTTTTCCTTTTATATTTTTCCACAGGCAAATCACAGAACCGTTCATGGCTTTCCAGTCTCAACAGAAACTTACAGAATAAAGAAAATGAAAAATAAAACTTCAGCCACTTCTTCAGATTAAACAAAATAAAACATCAACAAAACACGAAACTGACTTCAGGTCTCCAAAACGCATTTACGCTTTCTCTTGGAAATCAATTTCACCTGGCCTTAAGAGCTTAGAGATACAGTGTGACATGCATCTGCTAGGTCTCCTGTGCTGGAACGTGTAGCAGGTGAGATGCCAGCATGGAAGCACGCGAGGCTGCCAAGGGCCATGTCCTCTACTTGTTTGCCAGCCCAGTCTGGGTGATGGAGAGCAGCAGCACCAGGAAGAAGGGCAGCACCAAGGTGCTGCCTTTCATCGCCAGCCACCTCCCTGCCACCCCAGCCTGTCTGGGGTTGTGTGTCAGGACTGGGGTTGTGAGAGGTGCACAGCACTGCACCACTGGCCCCTGGCAACAGCAGCTCCTGTTCCAGTGTTAGGATGCCAGCTGATATTTTTCCACCATACACAGGGATCACAGAATATTCTTTGGGAAGGAACCCGCAAGGATCATCAAGTCCAGCTGTTAAGCAGATGGCCCACACAGGCATTGAACCCACAGCCTTGGTGTTATGAGCAACCTGCTCTACCTCTACAGGTCTAAGTTTTTGAATTACCTTCGTCACTAGAATTTCAAAGCCAGTTAAACTCCCATGTATGATTGCTAATGCAAATTATGAAAAATATATACATGTTTACATGATATTTCAGTTCTTGGCTTCCCTGGGATAATGTGACCAGTATGCCATTAGGGGAGCATGGAGAAATCTACCATAGACAAAGCACAAGGGAAAATGCTGGTACAGCTGCCCACAGAAAATGGCATTGTTAGAAACAAATGAAAATGAGACTGCAGAGTGCATAGTGATCATAACACCCTGCTCCCTAAGCAGATTTAACTTGCACAATAGCTATTTAAAAGTAAGGCCACGTAAATTACCCTTAATCTTGGAAAAAATTTCTGTTTTATATGAACGTGAATTGAGGATGCTTGAAAATTACTATTTTGTAACACTGTCTTGGTATAGAAACAATACAGGAAGGCATTCTCACAATCTGTTTGTCTCTTCACCTCAGCTCTGAGATGAAACAACCTGTAATTTCACTCCTAAGACTACTGCCTGAAGTCAAACAGAAATTACAAGTTATACCAAACTGTACATGGAGACTGTAACATGAATAAATATCCAAAGGGATTAGGTAAGACCACCAAACTCATTTCACTTGTGACCTATTCAGATTTGAAGTCAGTCTCTTATCATTACTATTTTATTAAAGAAAACCATTCTTAAACAATTTATCCAGAGTATTCCCTGAAGCATGCATTCAATCAGTTTCAGACATCCACTTTTTTCCTAGACTTTTTTCTTCCCTTCTTACAAACATATTTTGCTCTATCAGTACAGAAAAAAATATTTTCAGATAAGGATACCCAAGGATCCAAACTATGCCTTCCATGTGTTGACAGCTGGCAGAACACACCATAGTAAAATTCACTGTCACTTTATAAAGAACTTATTAGGACAACTTAATAGTTGCTGACTGTATCTAAGCCACTCTAATATTTAAAATGAACTTCCATGAACTGGCTTCGAGTTCTCACTCACCATACCCCACCTTTCAGAGCTCAGTCAGATGAGCAAAGGCAATGACTGCTGCCAGCTTTTTCTCTGCTGTGTGATCTCAGTATCCTCTGGGCAAGTTTCAATAATATTATATGTAAAAATTTCCATCCCAAATTTAGATTTTTGTAAACAAAACAACATGCAAAAACACTTCTCTAAGCACATTGCAGATTCACTGAGTGCAATGTAATCAAGGAAAAAAGCCAGGCCAAGGTCATGGTCAACAACTTGTATTCTGACAAAATAATGCTGAGAATTCACTGATGTCCATCTAAAGGGCTCAGCCAGTTCAACCAAGTAAAACAGAAGGTACAGAGAATTAGTAGTCCATTTACAGTGCACTCATCCATGTGTTATAAATCAGAAGCTGAAATCATCAATTCCCTCCAAAGTACTTGTAGTATCACAGTTCTTTCTGTCGAACAGAGCTCATCTACCTCGCGTGAAAGTTTATTACAAACCTTTAAAAAGTTATTTATAATAGAATCTTCTCAGCATATATCTGAAAAAGCATGAGATTCCCCATGAGGGGAAGTGAAGGGGCAGGCACTGATCTGTAGGACCTGAGGAAATTTCATGACACTGTGTCAGGAGAGGTTTAGGTTGGATATTAGGAAAAGTTCTTCATCCAGAGAGTGCCTGGGCACTGGAACAGGCTCCCTGGGGTCATCGTCACAGCACCAAGCCAGACACATTTCAAGAAGTGTTTGGACAATGCTGTCATTGTGACTCTTGGCGACGATTCGGTACACGGCCAGGAGTGGGACTCAATGATCCCCATGGATCTGTTCCAACTCAGGATGTTCTATGATTCTCTGATGATAACAGCAGGGACAGCATGTAGGTCATTGTAGAGAGAGGACTATTTGACATTTCATAATGTTAATTGCCCAAATTTCTATAGACATGATTGCAAAGATTCACACACTTGGGCAACCTCTACTGAGCAGAAGGAATGCCTGACATGTAGAACCATCTCCAATGTTCATTTCCTGTTCATTATGACAGGTAGATAACACAAGGGTGGCAACTACTGAAGAGTTCTTCTACAAACAGGTTCCCCATATGACCAACAGCAAACATATCATAGGGCTCATAGAGCAAGTCTCATATACAGTGCCTAAAAGAGAACATTACCAATATTTTATTACCAAGGATCTTTCCTCATCAATCTCATTCAGTATTTCAGCATCCCTATTGATTATCTGGCAGTTTTTAAATGTCCAGAGACTGAATCCAATCAAACCTATTGAAAGAAGCAAAAGTGATCAAACTGATGAGCGCATATTATGTTATTTACAACACAAATAATTTGGTTCATGGGGCTTTTCTCAAATAAAGCAGTGGGCTGAAATAGCCAATGATTAAATTATGTGGAAAGCAGTACACTGAATTTGAAGGCCTTAATTCATGATACAAAGATTCAGATCATGAAATATGAAGTCAAGAGAAATTTCTCCCATTTCTGTACATAGATATGAACAGACAAGAGTTATATTTCTACCTGTATCAAAAATTATAAGTAAATATTTTTATCTGTATGCCTACTGCTATGCCAGGAAAATAACTAATATCCATCACATCTGTTTGATGTTCTATACCCAGAAGTGTCATATAAAATTTCTGCAGTCAGCTTAAAAAAAAAGCTTTGGCAAAGCTGAGAGGATGAACAGTTGGGTTCAACTCCACTTTCTACACACTTAGGTGCTCTCATCAACAGACCAGGAGTTCCTTCACATTGAATGAAGCACCTCGTGGTCTATTCCCACCCTCATCATGAAGAGAAAATCACAACACTCGGCACTTACAGGTCATTGGCTTAAAATACAGAATATATGGCGTTTAAAAGGATGCAGAGCATTTTCAAAAGAAAAGTCTCTTTAGTTTTGAAAATGCACTGATATTTTTTTTAATTAAAAAAAACCCCAAAACCAGCTACTGAGAAATATCCACATCCATAAAAAGTGAAGCCTTCAGAAAACACAAGCCCTACCTTCTCAACCCTGACTACTAATAGGAAGAGGTATCTACTCACCTACTAAACACAAGAAAATTCATTGTGAGGTTAGTCCCAAGTCCAGGCTGTCCTAGCTCTGGCCTGTTAGAATAAGAAGAAAGACCAACAGACATGCTGGGAGCAAGTAAATGGAAAAGATGGGCTGAGATGTATATCTTTGAAAGTTCATGTAAACATCTGAATTGAAATCCTGATTCAATGGTCTTAGCAACAGTTTTGTTGCCAACTTCATTAAGATGTCATACCTATAATTGGAAATTTACTTAATTTCAACTTTGGAACACAACAGTAACCAAATCAACAAACAGAGCCTCTTCTGAGGAAAACTCAGGATATTTTATTTTTTATTAGTTTCATATATGTTCATATTTTATCTTGGGATTTCAGGGGTGCTATGGAAGTTATATTGTAGGTAGGCTGATATCCTTCATTTTTCTCCTTAAATATTGATATGCATCTTCTTTATCATCTGAGATCATCTGAGAGCAACAGAAGTAGATCACCAACATTCTTGTTCAACAGACTTGCTCTTCCTAACCTCTTTGGAACAATAAGCCTGCTCAAAAAATATTTGTACTTTTTGGAAGAACAAGAAAGCCTGTGTGCAAATTCTGGGATTCACAATTTTTTTGGATTGATTTTACTCAGAAATTAAACATTCCCCAGTCTATCAGGGATTTACACAGTCCTTTTCTATCTCCTTTCCATCTCTCTCTCTCCCTCTTGCCATCAGGATGTGGGTGCTTGGTCAAATTTCACCCTTAACTATCAAACAAAGAAGTTGAGGTCCTAGCCTTTTAGTATTTCCTTACATCCAGACACATCAGGAGTCATCCAGTATCTCATGACCATAAGATCATGAGAATCCATGATCTCCTGATGGATGGGAATCGATAAAACCAAAACTGATTTTATTTACCAAGTAGGGCCAACTAGGTTATTTAATGAAGCAAGCTTATTGCAAATATTAACATAATTTGGCAGGATTTTCTTGCCTGGAGCTGCCATGCAGTTTAAAACAGATGGCAAAACTGAGTATAAAAATTTCCCTTTTACAGCAATACCTATAACAATACTGTTTGTATTATAGGACAGAAAGGCTTAATGGAAATTTCAGTAAAATGTTCCATTAAAAACCAAGAGATGAAATAGAAAATCAGCTCAGGCTCATTTTTCTGCCCTATGGAAAGAAACATTCATTGTTACTCATGAAAGAAGAAAGGTATGTGGGAAAATAGGCAGGATGCTTAGTGTAATTAAATTTTCTTTCTAATATTTAATGAACACTGGTTGCTTCCAATGCAACCTGAAGATATTTTTTAAAGTTGCCCCTGCTCTCAAATGTTACTTTTTGGAACCTTTTAGAGGCCCTTCTTTTTCTTAACTTTGCTCCTTTTTGGCTCATTTTGTTGACATGTCATCCTCTCAGCAAGAAAGTTTTACAGGAAATCTGGGAAAGGACAAGTGAATTGGCAGAGTGATGCCACCCTAGAACCACAAAGAATGAGTCTGCTGAGTCCGAGCAGCTGGGCTCATCTTCCAGTCACTTGACCTCCCTCATGGCAAACAAGAGCCACATTATAGGGAGAAAGGGCAAAGACATCTGGGCCCACAGTAGGGAGGTTCACAGACCCTGTGATTGCAACGTGAAGAACATCTCAGCTTTCACTGAGAAACTCAATTATATGATAAACCTGACTATTAAATAATGTATATATTTGCAAAAAAATTATTATGACCATGAGGTCTCTCACTCAATGGCAGGTTTGGGATACGATTTGGCAGATCTGCCTAGCTGGTGACTGCTCTTTATGGGAAACGGACCAAAGGGATATAGGAAAGATGATGACCCTAATTGTGTGAAAAATGGGATATCTGAAAGCTGTTCATAGATAGAAGGAATTGGAGAAAGGGAGAAACTAGCTAAGGAAATTAATAGGAAGTTTTGGTGTAAAAACTCCAATACAGATGGGAATTCTCAGTTTTAGGAGCAGTTGGGTGGTATCTAGGAACTGGTAAAGTATGTCAGGGGTAACAAGAGCTCATACTGAAAGTCCTAATTTGAAATAATTCCAAAAGAACAATTTCTGCTTGCTTCTGGTTAATCCATACGAATATCCAACAGTGGTAGTGGTAAGAGAGATGCTCCTAGGATAACCAGCACAACTTTTAGTAATATTTCTGTGTAATCCCTCTGGAAATATGTTCAGCTTGGGTAGTGGAAATAGGGGAAAATCTGCTGGTGTTTATAATGTTCCCACATTACAAACAAATGGGATACAACTTAATTATATACTGTAGCATTGAAACCGATTGATATATTCCTATTTTCTAAATCTAGTGTCTGAGTTTGAGTTCAGGAGAGAAAGGTTTTATCAGTATAATAAAACAGAACAGGGTGTGTGACAAACAATGTTGAAAAGGAGAGGCATTACTGGTGTTTGCTGGACACAAAAGGTCATTGAGGAAATGAGTTTGCAAAATTGAATTGGACAATTGTGATTTTTCCCATAAAATCACAAAGAAACAACATTTAATATAGTTCAAGCACACCACCATCATGGGAATAACAGTCTGCTATGACATGAACTGAAATAGAAACCTAGCAGGAGAAGAAGAAGGCTTAAAAGACCCTGTTATCACCTGGAACGCAATAAAAAAGGACAGAAATGTTTGGTTTCTTTTGACAAGAAATAGAACTGCAATGCAATGACAGGAGAAAATGGGAGGGTCCACAGATACTTTATATCATCAAAGGACCAAAAATGCTAAGGAAGTTTTTTGTGTCTCATCAGCTGCAAAAGAACAGACACAAAATCCTCAAGCTTTATTTGCCTTCTCTTCAACCCACTGTCATTTTAATCGTCATGAAAGATAGCAATCTCAACATCTTTCTCTGTTTGTTATTGCACAAGTATTTATTTACTAGGGCCACTGGGGGAAAATGAATCATAGAGAACAAATGGCTTGATGCTCTCTTACATCCCAACCAACACAATGTTTGAAAATATTGCCTTGTGCACCACAGTCCTACAATTTTGAGCGAACTGTTCTGTTATTACAGTAGAGTGGTGTCCCAAGAAATAACATAGCCCCTAATGGAGTCCTTAAAAGTGTCCAATGCTCCAGAAAGATGTATAAATTATCTCCCTTTCAAGGAGCTGGTGGTAATTCTTGCTTTTAGGGGAATTAATAATAAGCTACATAAATAAAAAATAATACCTGTAGAAGATAAGTGATGTTTATATTAGCACAGCATATTCCAGGTACTGTAGAATGTATATATAGTTAGAAATAAATGGTCTGAAAATTACAGGAAAGACATACACATAAAAGGATTTAAAGACAGTCCTATACTGACATTAAAGAATGTAGTAAGAATTACCCTTCACACCCCTTCTTCTGTAATTAACAATGAATGAAAATCTCATTCCAGTAAGATATTTATTGCAGAAAATGTAATTTTCTTCTGTGCTTTTTCCTCTGCCACTTAAATGGGAACAATTCAGGTGCACACCATTAAGGTCAAGACTAAATCAGAATTTATTTTGATGCATGGTCAGCTATCAAAGTTTAGTACAAAAATGGATTAAATAATATCTTCAGATGAAAAACACACTACAGATTTTGCTTTGACTTTGCTGGGGACTTTATTCTTTTAAAGTGTGTTCGCTAGGTCTCCTGAACTACAGCCCAATCATTTTTAAATTTAATTTTATTAACTAATTTTTAACCCACCTACCAAAATGCCATTTGTGTGATAACAGCATGTGCAGGGATTCCTAAGGGATATGGAAATTAATCCCACTTCTGTGAAAAGACCTTTTAATAACTCATATGTTATTTTACCTTCTGAGTTATCAGTAGGCTTTCCTCCAGCATTTTCTAAGGAAACGTCCTTGCAGTTTGAAAGGGAAGAAAAAAAAAAACCAGTAAAAAAAAGGAGTAAGGATCTAAGAGTTTGTTCATTTTATGCAATTTTGAGCTGGTTATACAAAGCCACCTGTTTTTTAGCAACCTTTAAAATGATGGTCCAAGAAGCAGCCTCAGACCCGTCAAAACATTCTGCAGTGTGTGTGCCCATACACAGGGTTTGTTGTAGTCATCAACATTTCGTTTGCTCTTCTGAATGCCAGCACAGTAAGATTCTTCACTGCTGCAAATACTCATGTTTCCTCCTTCCTCCCTTGCTCTTTTCATATGCACATATGTCACTGACAATTTCTCCTCTTTCCTTCCTTACATCCCTTTTTCAGTAGTGCTCATGGATCAATAAGACATCATGGCACTGTATGGAGCCTGAGTGATTTCTCATACAATGGCTGCTGTGACCATGTTTCCATGGGAATTGCAAATCGCCTTTTAAGAAGGAGCTGAAGATATTTTCAGCCACTGAGCCACTGCTGCTAGAAGGGAACTGAAAAGGCCCAGAAACCTGAGCTGCTCTGGAGCTTGAAAGGAGCTGCTGCAGCCACGGCACTTGATGGATCTTAGCCTTGATTACAAGAGCAGACCACTACCACCATGATTGATGAAATCCTGCTTCAAAGCGAAGATGAGGAAACAATGAAAGCTCTGACTACTGTGCTAGGGGCAGGAAGGATGGAGGGAACCAAGGCAGAAGGAAAGTGGTCAGGAACCTGATCTAATGGCAGGGAAGCACATAGGTTTATGGCAGCTGAGAAGAAAGAAATTTTTTTCTCCGTCAGTTTTTTAATGGGTATAAAATAAGAATTATATGAACTATAGTCATCAGTTTATAGAGAAATCTATTACTCTCTGGGATCAAAAAGTGAGCACCAGTTGTGAATAATGGTTTCAGCCTGTGGCTTTGAGCATTAAATCCCATTTTTCAACCAGCAGGGCAGTACTTTTCCACTATCACCTCAATGACAGTTTGTGTTCAGTGTGCCAGTGACTCCTTCTTGCTCCATCTACACCCTCTTTTTTTCTTATCTAGCTATGTACAATGTGATCATTTGAACTTTTAAAGAAGTTGCTGTCTGCAGTCCCATTGTACACTTTTAAAATAATATTTTTAACTGTCTTTTTCACAAGTTCAGCCAAGATTAGACTCTGAAGCCAATGCAAATTGTTTCCATTACTATAAACCAAAGAGAGAGACAACTCTTTAATCTTTCAATTTTTGAATACAACTTTTCTTGCTCTTGGTTCAGACTTTCTATGTTGTTACTAATTAATAAGGGGCATGTTCTAGGCCGTATGAAGTCGAGATTTAGTTTTAGTTTAATTTTATGTGAACGCAAAGGCTATAGGTGGCTAATGTAGTAACCTTTCACTTCTGGAGGCTTAGACTGGAATTTGGTTTGAATTACAAGTGAAATGAGTTTAGTGGTCTCATCTTCACTTTTAGCAAAAACTGTTCTCATTAAAAAGCCACTCAGCACTAACTTCTAAAAGATACTGCTTTTCCCTAGATTAAAAACAGTGTTGGATTAGGAATTCTGGGGCTCAAAAATGAATTGCAAGTGCAGGGCTTTGTGAAGATGCTGGGTGAGGACTGGTATCTGGTTGAATCATGCTCAACAGTAATGAGTGATATATGTATCTCAATTTTTTCAACAAAATTCAAATTAACTCAAAAACTATACTGCAAACACAAAGGTGAGTACAAAGTAATATGAACAGATGCATGGCATGTGACATGTGAATACCATAACTCCCAGAAAAAACCAAGAGAATTTATAAACTGTTTGCACTTCTGTAATAATTACACTGACTAATTTAAAGCACTCACCTACCCTCCCTGCCCTCAACCAAAACAGCACCCACAGTCAGGTTATGGATGATCCTCATGTCACCTTTTAGGCCTACTGAAAGGACAACATGCAAAATATGTCACTACACAGTAACTGAAAGTGAAATGGCTGTAGCTTGCTTTACCTCCCTTGTTAGCTCAAATTCTACCTTGTAAAGAATCCAGACTAATATATCATAAAGCCTCTGGTTTATAAACTCTCCACTTGCTTTTGTGCAGCATGATTACTGTGCACTAACTGAAGTAAAAAATCTATGTAATGTGAGACCCAGTGACTACTAAAAGCTGGATTGTAGCTTAGTTTGAATGTTGATCACTTGTACTAAAAAAGAGAGAGTATTTGGCTAACAGTTATTGCTCAGGCAAAATCATTGCTTTCATTTTTTCAAGTCATTTGAGATTTGCTTCTTGAAATAAATGCAACACAAGATATCAATCTCAGTTAAAACCAAATACTGAGATAATTTCAATTTCAAATGGAAGATTTATTTTTCTAGCATCAGACCAGCCCCTCTAACTTGCCCATTCAAATTTTCTACAGGCTAAGTTTCATGTGAAAGCCCCATCTTCTGAACATACTACAAATTTTATAAAATTTCATTGGAATAGCATTTTCTCAGTTTTATTCACACTCATGAAAAATAGGGATTACATCCTCTTTATCAACACCTTTTTACACAAAGGGGAACCTTTAACCATGGAATGGCCCAAGCTACCTCCCTTATACATAACTGAATTACATACATGTATATATTTTCAGAAAATATAGGCAGGAAAACCAAGGCAGATTTCTTTGTATTCTCCCTTCATCTGAGCTGAGCACTAGTGATGCCCTTGAATTGTCTGCTAAGGAGAAAACAGGACAACTTTGGGTGAAGGCAAAGGGGAGGCAAGGACCTGACTTTCAAATGCAGAGAGGTGTTGCAAATATCTTAACAAAAGGAAACTGCAAATTTTATTCTCTGTACTCTGTGATAAAGTTAATGTATCACAAATTTCAGATTTTGCGTAGTGACAGAGTTGCACGCCAATGCAAGCAGGATGCTGTCATTAGCAAAAGTGCTCTTGGAAGCTGGGCTGCATAATGTAGATTTATTAAAAGACATATTGTAAACATGACTATGTTTTCATCTTTCAGAATATACCCAATACGCTGAACAGAATAGCATGGTGTTCTACTTTTGCAGCATTAAGGCTACTAGGTATTAAAAGCATAATTTGCTTGATCTGTAGAAACCCTGGGAATTTGCATTAGCTCCAGGTATTTTCAGGCACACATGGAGGTGGAAAGAAATTTATCAGGGGATGGCACAAGCAATCAATGCTTGTCAGCTTGGATACAATATTTTATTTGGGGTCCTATAAATCCCCTACAGCACCGTCCTTACTTAATAGGGTAGTTGAACAAACCATGTTTAGTTCCCCAAACTCCAGAAGACAGGAACAAAAAAAATCCTCTAATTTCAGTGGTCACAGAAAGGGAAAGTACATCTTAGGGACTAGCTGATGATGCAGGGAGAGCTACACAGATGAATGGAAGTAAAACAGACAGGAAAACTTTCTAAACATACACTTTCCTATTGGGAAGCTAATTTTTAATTATGAAAGTATTATTCTTTGACTGGCATAAGTTATGTAAGAATATTTATACACAAACTGCATATGCTGAACGTTACAAATACAACAGATCAAGGTTAAGGGACAGTGTAATTCTAACAAATTTAGTGACAGGTTAAGATCAAGGGATGTCTTGACATTCTCCTCAGAAAGGTCAATCTAGCAGGTATGCGATGTAAAAATGAAGACTCTGCCATCATTGCCATGGCAAAAGGTCAGACACAAGCTGATTGGTGATAGAATTATCAAATTAACCAATCGATGTGTGTGAGTAATAGATGTAAGCAATCCTGGGGGAGAGCCACAGGGCAAATGCCAGCTCATCAATAACACATTGCCTAGGAAAAGAAGATCCTCTCTTCAATCCATGTCCTTTACATTAGCAGTGGTATCAAGGAATTAAAAGAAAAATCGAAAGCAACAGCTTTAAATATGCTTTCAGACTGTATACAGCATTCAAATATCTTTCCAAAACAAGTTCCATAACATGCTGTGGTAAATAAGAGCTTGCTAGCAATCTAAAGAAAGGAGGCACGAAGAAATCTTCTAGTAAACAGGTATATTCAGAGACTGAAGGATTTTTATATATCTGACACCAGTATGGACTTTATTAGGAATGCTATTTTACCTGTGGCAGTCATAGACACATAAATCTCATGTTTGATTGTGTGGCAACTTCTGCATGGCAAAATGAGAAACAGATCACAGGTATTCTAAGGATTTTATGAATAGGATGCAGCAAGTATATGAAGAATGCTTCAGCTGTGATATTTTAATACGTATTATATATACATTTTTCTATCTGACTGCTATTATGCCAACTTCTACACAGCTCAAAGGGTTAAACCCTGCAGAAGCTCTCTCTGAGTCCACAGAAAGGCAGACAATGCCTTACACAGCAGAAGAGGGCTTCAGGTAAGTAAAACTGAAACAAAGAACCAACCTAGTAGATAAAAATCCACATTCTTGAGAAGAGACATACATTCCACACAACACACATAGACTGCAAGAAAACAGACTGAACCCCTTTCCTAGATATAGGGTTATCTAAATCAGGAGAACTGTCCAAACTTGGATGAAAATGTTAAGCACCAGGGAGGGTTAAGTACATAAAAGGTGCTTTGTTATTTTAAACTTTTTTTCTTTCCTTTATCACTGTATATCTAGGGATAAATAAACAAGGATAATTTCAAGTGGTATTTTCCAAAGGGAGATGCCCACTTGGAGCTTTAAAAGCCTCCACAGCATTTCTATGGAATCCTGGGAGAGCAGCTTGGGGCGTGAACCTGGGTCTCTGTGCTAGGAGAGAGCTTCTCTCCAACTGAAAACAGGGCAGCAGCTTGATCCCTGTTCAGTGTGCTCCACTGAGACACAAAAAAGGTGAAGGTACACTTTATCCTGCACGTTGATGAGCCAGAGTCAGGATGTCAAATGTGACAAAGCCTCTGTCTGTACTAGCAACAACAACTGCTAAGGAGACAAACATCATAACATGCTGGCTGTTTCAGGATTCCTTATTTGTTTCAGGATTCCTTATTCCTTCCAGTGACACCCATGCTTCAAATAAAGCTAAGCACTGTGGTCTCTGCACAGTGAACCAGAGCTGGGTTTGCCTTACATT
>WEKY01050724.1:0-23056 GCA_013390045.1 Picathartes gymnocephalus
CCCAACCCAACAAATAAAAAACTTAATTAAAATTCAAAATGAAAGCATAAGTCCAGAGAAGTAAGCTGATGTTTGAATGGCTGTCTTCAGTTCTTTTAACCAGCTTACATGTCAGAAAAGGCTGGCAAGATCTTGATGTTCAGAAGCATGCAGAGCAGAAACATTGTATTTTGCTCTTCTAGTGAATTTTGCCTATTAAAGACAAAAAACCCTATTTTTGCAAGGTTAACAAACCCTTCAAATAGGTATATTCACATTTAATAGATGTATGTAAGTTTAACAGAATTCTGCTTGCTACAATACAGTGAAGCAAAGTTTAGTGTTGCTTTTATTAGTAATGGATAAGGCAGGAAAGGAAAAGCCAGCGATTTATGCTTGCATGGTTTTTTTGGAAAGTCTCCAGGTTAGAATAGGCTTGGAAGAATACTTGGAGGAGTTGTATTAAATGTGTCTTTATCAGCTGGTGCTTGGTGTAATGGTCCATTTCAGGATGAATTGTTTGCTAACTTTCCAGGTGGCATGGGAGACTCTTCAAGAAGAATTTTCCCGTTTCATGACAGAAAAAAAAGGAAAAGAGCATGATGATATATTTGATAAACTGAAACAAGCTGTCAAAGAAGAAACTATTAAGCGACATAAATGGAATGAGAGAGCAGAGGATAGCCTGGTATAATGTAGTGGGTTTTTTTACCGTGAAATGCTTTTATTACAGTTGAATAATCAGTATTTTTGAATTCTTTCGCTGTAATCATAAAATGACTGTTGTTGTGTCCATCTCACCTTTTCTATATAATGTCTTAATTCAGTGTTTCTCAATTAATTTCATTATTATCTTTTATTAGCTACTGCCCTAAGTAGTATTGAATAAAACTGTTTCGGTTGGTTCACTGAAAGGCTTCCATAACCCACTGGCTGCACAAGGGCAGCCTGGTGAGAATTGTTTAGCATTAGCTTGTTTGTTCTGTTCAGTGTAGCCACATAAAATAACATCATTTCATTACCATCTTAATAGATTCTGTAATCCAGAGGGATTTCATATCTTTTGCTTTATTTTTTCCATTATTTATGCTAGGCTGTAGAAAAGAGTCAGAGGCACATGAAAATAATTTTGGCAGTGCTTTGAAAGGTGCCTCTTGAATATCTTGTGTGTGCCCAATATAATTTGTTTTAACAGACATTAATAAATGAAAAGAATACTGGAAATGGGTCATGAACTGAATCCTGAACAAATGATTTACTGCGTGCTAAAGTGACATTCTGTATTGCAGCGGGTGATCCAGCACAATGCTTTGGAAGATCGGTCAATATCTGATAAACAGCAGTGGGATGCAGCCATTCATTTCATGGAAGAGACGCTTCAAAGTCGGCTCAAAGACAGTGAGTGGGGTCATGTATTCCACTCTGCTTCCCTTTTTAATCTGGGCCAGTCTGGATCTAGTTCGCTTCATTGAAGTGCAGCCTTTCTATCAGCCCAGCTGACACAGTGGTGACTGCTTGCAATGGTACTGATACTGATAAAAATATTTAGCAAAATGCAGCCTCAAAAGCTGTCATGCTCTTGCTCTTGCAATGAGTCAAGTGAAAGATAAGCAGTAGAATCTATAGAGTCAAAAAATGGTACAAATGCACATGTAGGAGAACTGGATAAATTCAGGGAAAAGAGTTGGTCTGTTAATGGTTTCTAGAATAATCAGTTTTGATGCAAGTTGCAGAAAGGTAAGATTTGGGGTTTTTTAAATACATGATTTGGAACCAGGAGGGTGGCCTCAGTAGAGGGATGTGTTTTTTATATACTTACTTGAACTACCTACTGGTTGGAAGTAATTCTTAAATTTTAGTAAAATACATCAACCATTGCTTGAAGTAAAAGACATCTGACTTAACTCAGTGTGGTGTATTTTATGTTGTTCAACATAAAATATTCATTCTTGTTCGTGTACTTAAATCTGGCTGGTTGCATACATTTTGTTTGATAATTAATATCATACCTCCTTTTTCAGCTGAATCTGTTATTGAAGATATGGTGGGTCCAGACTGGAAAAAAAGATGGTTGTACTGGGTAGGCCGCACCAAAGAACAGGTAAAAGGAAAAAAATTATAAAGAATTTATAGTTCGCTACCTTTAGAAAACTTTATTACTCAATAAATTTTCAAAACTACCAATGCTCTTCACACAACTTGGATGACTACCAAAAACAATCACTTGTAGTTGTTTTAAATACTACAGAGAATTTTGTATACTTTTTCCATGCTGTATCAACAGAGTGACTTGTAAACTGTTTTCCCTTTTTCAGCTGAATTACATCTTTGTTATTAGCCCACTGACCTGTGTATTAAAGTTCTTGCAGCAGAAAGAATCAATGAAAGCAGGTGAAAACTGGGCTATTCTCTTCTGTACTTCCCATGCCTGTCTTCTAAACAGAAGTCACATGCAGTTTCCTATCATTCTCTATTTGGATTTAATTAGGATGTGATAGCATTATCACTAGTATTGTAATCATAGTTGTATATTCTGATTGGCCATATTCATCATAACATCTCACATTTGCTCATAGCTTTTGGAAATTTCCTTTGAATTTTAATTCCACCTTTCATTCGATGCCCAGAGATGATGGGCTCTTCATATTACTTTTTCTAGATGTTTCTCTAACTAATTCATACTTTAAAGGAGTAAGCAGAATTTAAAAAGATAGAGCAGAAAGTAATTGCTTCAGACAAAGGGGTTTTACAGTCAGCTGTATGCAGCCAGGTATGGGAGTAAGGTAGTGACTTCAACCTGTATTAATTGACTTTTATGAACAGCAACTTAAAGGTATGAATCCATGGAGAGTTCCTGCTAGCTGATAGGCAAAACTTAGAGTTCTCATCAGTGTCACAAGTGGTATGTGAATGTGAACCCTGCTAGCAGATATTCGTGAAGGGGAAAGGGGGATAACATCTATGATTTTTTTTTTTCCACCTTTCTATTCTTTTTCTGCATTTCTGTGTATAACGAAACAGAAAAAAAATTAAATTGACAGTGAATTATCCATTTAAAATGCTGTATTTCACAGAATCTCTAGGTTGGAAGAGACCTTCAAGATCATCAAGTCCAGCCCATGCCCTGAACACCACAAATAAACCATGGCACCAACTGCCACATCCAGAGACACATTGGATGTGTCTTTGCACAAATTCCTTTTGACGTAATTTAAAAGTAGTAGTTAATAATGTCAGAGGTTTTTTCTGCCCTGGCTTTTTAAGCAAATAGAGTATTTATTGAGGAGGTGCTGATGATTTCTGAGTCTCTAATAATAAATTCCAACTAATCCTTCCTGTCCTAGAATATTCGTAATGAAACAAAAAATGAACTTGAGAAATTGATCAAGTGCAATGAAGATCATCCAGCTTACCTGGCAAATGATGAAGTGACAACTGTCAGAAAGAATCTGGAAGCAAGAGGAGTAGCAGTGGATCCATGTCTGGTGAGATGCAGAATTGTAACAAGACACGTGGAAGCCCCCTGTGAACACTTGAATGTTTTCTAGATGGCAAAGAAAAGATTCCCATCTGAATACTGAATTTGTAATGCAGATTTTTCCAAACGAATCACTAAATGACTGCTTGCACGCAATTCACACACTTGTGTTGGCTGCCAGACAAAGGCAGTACAGCACTTTGGAATCTTGTCAGTTTTGACTGGAATCAGAATCTGCTGAGCAGATTTTCTTGCCTACATTATAACAAAGCTTGTTAGAAATTATTGTTCAGGTGTAATCAAGGCCTATACGATCAAGTTACAGTAAAAACATATTGTGTATCTTAGAACTCTCTGTGTGGCTGTATGTGAAGTTTGAAGTTCACTGGTACAATGAAGAGAGAGAAATATTTTAAAAAATATTTAGAAAAAAGGCAGGATTTTTTTAGAGTGTCCCAAGGGATTGTATTGTACATTTGAAATGTTCTGGAAAATGACATATCTCATTGCAGTGAAAGGCCCTTAAGGGTAATTAGACCTCTTATCTAATTAAATGTAGGATTTTAAGTAAATGAGAATTCAGACATTAACAAGTAATAGATGTAGATTTCCTATAGCAGTGATTTATTTTCTGCAGTAACTTTGGCTGCCTTTGTGACATTAATACATGCACTTCTTCTAGGAAGAAGAGTTTTTGTAATATCTGCTACTCCTTTCCTATGCAGCTCCTGCCATGTTTTATAAAAGTCATAGTAGTGATCCACATCCTCTGCGTGAGGAAACTGAGTGCAAATTGAGGTTTTTTTCTAGCTAAGCAGCTGATTCTGTTAATTATGTTTTATGGGTTTTCCAGAGAGGCATTTTGATACACAAATTTAATTTTGAGGAATTGAAACATAATAAGCCTAATCAGGAAAAGTTATAAATGTTTGTTTACGTAAGACCCATTAAATATTTCTCTAAGCTTTCATCTGGTTGAATTGGTAAATTAATGGGTACAACTCAAAAATGTGTTCTCAGTGTTAATGTAAAGATTGTTTTGTAGTATATAATTTAAACGTGTTTTGGCTGCAGACAGTATTTTTAAGCATTCAGTTATGTGCATGGAAGAGTAGGTTTTTAAATTGACAAGTCATCTGTAGTGTTTGCCAAGTGTAACTAACACATTAATCATATCCCAGTTGCAGACAAATTGCTGTGAAATATTTAAACATATGTTACATGATAGGAATAGTAGAATTTGGAGTTACATTTTTTAATTAAATGTAATCATTAATCTAAGCACGATAGTGAGTGTATGTCTTTATTTAGTCAAATTTAAATACTCTTTTCCTAGATTAAAGACACATGGCACCAAATTTATAGAAGATACTTCCTGAAGTCTGCTTTGAACCACTGCAATCTATGTCGAAGAGGCTTCTATTATTATCAGAGGCATTTTGTGGACTCGGAGGTAAATTGAAGAACAAATGTTCTTCATCTACAGTGGTGTTTTGCCTTAATATTTCTATTTAAGTTGAAAAGAAGTCTAAAAATACTTTGAAGTAGCTTGACCAGACAGCTGGTGATCTCAGATACATTTTACATGAGGCTTGTAATGAATGAAATGCCATCCTAGTGGTAATTATGTAAAATGACCACTAGGTATCAGCCATGACCTAAACATCTGTTTTTAATTGATATGTATTGAAAATACACAGTTAAAAGCAGTAGTGTACAGCTTTTGATATGTTGTTGATGTCCATTTCTACTGCTTTCTCATTGATAGTTATTTACTTCGCTTATACAAAAAAAATCATGAGCCATCCTTATAGGAAAAGTATGGTCAGTAAGTGTTTAGAGTTAATGATTGGAACTATGTGTAATCAGTGGGAAAAAAATGAACAGCTATGGAGTTTCCAAACTGGTCTTTATTAATGACTTTCCAGTTTTGTAAACCCAAGCTTGTGCAATAAAGACAGTATACATCAAGTCACACAAAGAATACACTGTTTTCTTACCATTATATTTTAAATCAAAGAGAAATTGCTGGAAAGGTAAAGCTCCTCTTTGTTTTTCTCTTAATGACCCATGAAGTCAGAAATCTTTGTTACTTTAGAAATACATTTACCTGTAAGAGAGAAGAGAGAATGAGATCACAATATGGAGAGCTGCCTATTCATGACACTTAAACTTCTATTCATATTACTGGCTTTTTTAAGGTGTCCTAATGTGAACTTAATGCTCCCTCCTGCCATCCGTGCAGGTGTAGAAACTCTCTCTTATGTATTTGTTAACAAATACAGCCCTTGGCCCAGCTCTGTCTTCAGAAGCGTTTGTCAGGCAGGGAGGCACAGCCTGGAGCTCAGCTGTTGTCTCTCAATATATTTGCTGCGAACAGTGGTGTTCTAGTGAGCATTAGGTTACTCTCCCCAGCCTACATAAAGTGTGCAAATTGCTTTTCCATGGTTTCCCATGATACAGCTCTTTCTGTTGAAAACAGCAGATGTGAAGGTGATGCAGTGCATTAAAAAAGGCTGATGTGGTTCTTGTGAAGTATTTTTGATGTGTTTCCTTGTTACCTACACCAGTAGTTCTGTGGGATGTTTGTGCAAGATCTGGATATATATACATGAGATTGCAGTTGCTGCTAAAAGTGTCAAGAGATTCTTGTGTGTGTAGGATGTTAACTGGACATCAGAGGTCTGACACCACAAGTTCTGTCGTTCCAGCTCGAATGTAATGACGTCGTCCTCTTCTGGCGAATACAGCGAATGCTAGCGATTACAGCAAATACACTGAGGCAGCAGCTCACTAACACTGAAGGTAAGGCTCAGTCAGTGGAAGGGTTTGAAACAAAAAATTACCTCCTTCTGAAAAAGTCATCCAATAATAATTTTGCTGACAGAGAAAATCCTCTTTGAAATTTAAAAATATTTCTCAAAGAATTTCCATTCTTAATGGCCCAAAGAAGGGGCTTCTGTGTTCAGAAGTTTGCCTTTTCTCCTATCAGATTAATAAGTATGGTAACGTATACTGTGTCTCCAACACACCTTCCCAAAATTTTGTCCTTAGGTCGAGTTGCAAAAGTGTTGCTGCTCACTTTTTTTTGGTTGCTTTGTTATTTGGTTTTTTTTACAGTAAGGCGCTTGGAGAAGAATGTAAAGGAAGTGCTTGAAGATTTTGCTGAGGACAATGAAAAAAAGGTGATGCTCCTAACTGGCAAGAGAGTCCAGCTTGCAGAGGATCTCAGTAAGTACCCACTCTACAGTGTTTTGGAGTGAGCTTGAAATGAAGCAAATTCTGACCACTGTCCTTGAGAATATTCATTCTGATGTGGGTTGTTCATGTGTTGGCATTTATTTAATATCCTATAGAACTTTTCTTTAATAAGGTCAGATCTTACTGATTCAAAGGTGGACATGGGTAGTATAGTTTGATAATATAATTTACACTAGATGTAACATCACTTATATAAATATATTGAAAAAATGTGGTTAAACAGAGTAGTATTTTAAAAGCATATTTCCCTTCCAGAGGACTACAGTAGTTTAATGCTTTGGGTCACTCAAAAAGTGCTGAAGGGTTTAATGGTTAATATAGTAAGATTTTAAACAGTGAAAGTTTTTAAGGTGACAGGTTGAGGTTGTCTCCTGTTATCTACATGCACATCCAGTAGGGTTTAGACTGACTTTTAGCTGATGGGTCTTGTCTTGCACATACAGTTTTCTTTTTGGCAGCATTCTGCTGTTCTGTGAGACTTCTACTTAAACCCCAGCTCTGCACCTGGTCTGGGAGGGGAAAAACAGTGCTGTGCAAAAGGGAAAAGAAAAAATAGTTAGTGATAAATGAAGTTGCTGTAGTTGCATAAATACCTGCATGTTCACATCACAGGTGACCATTCTTCTTAGACCTCTATTTTGTGTTTGATGTAGAAACTAATTTTTCTCTTAAAATATGACTTGGGATATTTAATTCAGAAAAAAGGAATATTGTGATCAGTGTTTCTTCTTTTAATTAGCAAAGTAATTAGCAAAGTTGTGATATCCAGGGTTCAGTGGGACAGAGGAGCTTGCAATAGCTGTTTGTTTCCTAAGCATGAATCATATTTTTAATTTTTTTACATCCAAAATGTAATATAAGGTAAATGTTTTGCTTATAATAAACTGAAAATCCAAGGATTTATTTTTAACAGTGCTGGTTTGGCTACACTGAAAATACTGTCTTATTGGAAGTCTTGTTATTGAAATCCCAGTGAATTATATTTGTTATCCTTTAGAAAATAGAATATTTTGGAATTGTGAGTAGAAGTTTTGGTGATCTAGGGCAAATTGCCTGGGTTTTCTTTACTGATCTCTGAAACAGGTGCTATGACTGTATAATTTTCATGATAGGTACATAATTCTCTCCAAACATGTTGCTTTCAAAACCCTGTATCAGCCTTCATGTAAACATTCTTTCAGAGTAGGTAGAATGTGTTTTACAACATAAGAGGTTCTCCTCTTCTCTATATATGTTGAGGTAAAACAAGTGGTAGCTGCATAGTAGAATGCAGACTTTTATTGAGGAAGTTCTTTTCTAGAAGTGCTTCTTCCTTTATTGCTTTGATGCTGGATGCTGATTTCTTGGGCCTTTTTTCCCAAGTAAATACTGGTGTAGAGTGAACCTTGGCAATTTTGATTCATCCTCAAGTATTCCATGTTTCAAAACAAAAGAACCCTAACATGCCCATGATGTTTAAATTAACCTGTCTTTATTTTGCACTGAAATTGACTTAGAATTTTTGCATTGTCAACTCTGCTTCTCCCCAGCCTCAGTAACAGGCTCCCATTTCAAAGCAGTGACAGCTGAGGTCGTTATGTTGTAAACTAAGACTAGACCTGTAGGTGCAGCCTGTGTGTGTTCATAACCTGAGGTGTCAGTGCACTGGTATAAATGCTTCAAGTGTGTAGTTTGTGTTTCATAAATTACTGTGTAGCAAAAACATGTCACTGCACTGTATTTCTTTAAATTCAGGAGGTCACAGATCCCACACGCATTATTCCAAGGAAATAATTGTTACTCAGTACGAAACAACGCATGATGATGTGTTCTGCTTTATTGTACCTGTGGGAAGATTTTAAAACTACCACTGCTGAGCTCTGTACTCAGATCAGCTGTGTTCTTTCTGCGTGCTTTTATTGCTAAGTGGCAGTGATTTTTATGGGAATATGACAGGAAAAGGGGGTTTCTTTGCCTTTCCCCCTTGGTGAATAGAATGCTTTTCTATGGTGCAGAAGTTTTTTTATACCCCTGAGATAGATATTGATAGCATAGAGCATTGAACTCTCAGATGGCTATAATTTCCTTCTTGTAGCACTCAGTGAAGTTCAGGACTCTCCTAAAGGAAAAAATCCTGACTCCTGTGACACACATTCCTAAAGTATTGGTATTTTAATTAGGTAGGGAAGCAATCTCCTGAATCATGAAGTCTAGTCTTTCTAGTTCATGCAGCTGTGTTTATATAATCCAGCTGATTCGAGTATCTTGAGATCTGTCTTCAAATCAGCTACTTGCTGGGGCTCAGTATTGACACTGAAAACATGTTCCAGGATGTCATTCTTCTAGTGGTTACAAATAGTCTTCTAATTTCCAGTCTAGATTTGTAAATATGAGGCTGGGATTCACTTCCTGATTAGAAACTCTACTTGCAAAAGTAAGTTTTTTATATACCTGAGGTTGGGATGCCTACTCTTGATGCTGATTATATGGGAACACTGTCTCACTGCTGTTACATCACTCTTTTAATGCTGAAGCACTGAAAGGGTTTTATTGTTTATTCAGGATACTGGTTAATGGCTGTTACTAATATGGGTGACCCAGTCTCATGATGAGAGCTCACATAGGACTCAAAACTTACTTGAGCAGCTTTTGTTCTCTGTGTTCTACAGCCTCGAATGATATTCTAATTCTATATAAGAATGTTCCTTTATGACATTTATGCCCTGAATCTTGCTGCTTCTCAGTGTTCATATCTCAAGTTTTATTCTAGGTATTTTAAAGAGTATAAACAGATCTTTTTAAAAAGTTACTAATTTTTTTAATGTACTGAAGGTTGCTTTTTCTTCAAAAATATGTTTTAAATGTATGCCTTAACGTAAATATTATCATGATACTTGTACCAATGAATGGTTACTAAGTTTATAGAAATAAAGGAGCCCTGGGATTAGAGTCTTTTTGGAAGAAAGGATCATAAGGTGCCAAAAGGGGCAGAGGAGAATATGAATAGCTGAATTGGGAAAATTGACTTCAAAAATGTCCTAAAATGCAATCACTCTATAGTAATGCTTCTACTGAAAGATACACCTGTGGTTGATGTATCCCAGTGTCCTGACCCTGGCAGTGAGCAGGCGTGGGAACAGCAGAAGCATACAGTAGTACTTGTCTGTTACGCTCTCACAGCAGCCCACAATCTGTGGTTCCAAGATTTCTTAATCCTGAGGTAATATCTTTGTGATTAATAGGCATTCATGGATTTTTTTTCCTCCTGTGAATTTCTCTAATTGCTTTTTGAACTCATGTAAACTTTGGCATCTGCAACATCCTGTGGCAATTAGTTCCAGGGTTCAACTACACATTGTGAGAAAAAGTACTTCCTTTTGTTTGTTTCTGAGCCACCTGCCAGTTTCATTTGGTTCTCCTTAGTTCTTCCACTGTGAAAAACATTCCGTAATCTTTTTCTATTCATTTTTTTGCCATTCATGACTTCATAGATGTGTATGCTACCTGCACTTGATGTTCTTTTTTCTGACTTGAAAAGTTCTCATGGTGTAGTTGCTCTTTGCATGGACATCGTTTCCTAGTTTCAATCAGCCTTGCCCCTCTCTTCTTCTTTCTTAGTTCCACTAAACCCCTTTTGAGGTGAAAGAGCAGACCTTGTACAAATATTTGAATTGTGTCTACATTATGGATTTATACACTTGTGTTATGATGCTTTCTGGGTTTTATTCTGGTCTTTTTACAGTGATTCCTTGTAGTCTGTTTCCTCTTTTGCCTGTTACTGAACAGTGAGCTGATGCTGCAGTGGTCTATCTGCTACAACTCCAAGTTCTTGTGTGAAAAGTAACAGCTGTGATATTTTCCTTTTCTTGTCATGTTTTTAAGCTGTAGGTACAGTTGAGATATGTTTATTGGTTTTTTATTATGAGGGTTCAGATACAAGAGTAATTTTCTATCTGTCTCTTACACATCTACCTGGGTACTTCAGGCTTATTCAGCAATTAGTAGGAACCTGTTTTAATGCAGTTGTTCATAATCTCCTTCACAGCTTTGGGCCATTATTTTTATTGAAGTTCTTCACCAAAGTTGTCTGCCATTTGATGAACATAGCCCTGGCTTGGATAACTTCCTCAGAAATAGGAGGAATTTCATTTACTTTCCAGCTGGCACCTGCATCAATTGTGCACATTGCTGAAGGACAAAATACTTTTATTTGAAATTTACATTCCACATAATTTAGTATTTGCTTAGCTACATCAGTATCTTAAATATGCTGTGTTCCATAAGAAGTGAAATGGGACAGAAGGAGCTAAAAGTACAATGGTAAACATTAATATTTTAAAAGAAGACTTCCATAGAAAAGCATCTTGGCAAGATTGCCCTGTTTATATTGCAGGCTTTAAGTCACTGCTTTGAGTTGGAGGGAAAGTCTAATGGTGGCAAGTCAGTCCCCACAAATTCCTGCAGCATTGTTGCACACAAATGTGTGCAGCTCTACACAAATATTTTCCACTTGCTCTTTTTTTTTTTTTAGACATTAATTACCCTTTATTTCTATGGTACTTTTGAAAATAGATGAGTCAATATATAGCCTTTAATTTTATCAGTGATCTCTTGCAGTATTTGCAAGTTCGTACTGTTTTCTCTTGTATTTGCTTTTAACTTTGTAAAGTGAATGATATTGAACATTCATGCAGGCTGCCTCTGAAGTTACTGAAGGTTTTAAATATTATATGTATTTTAAAATGGGGTCTTGGATGGTTATTTATAAAAGACATTTATCTGAAGGCACACCTTCCCTAGAACTGTATCTTTTTAGTTTTGTTCCTCAGTAGTGGGTAATACTTTTTTTTTTAAAAGAAAATGATACATAGGTGAAAGAATTCAATTTAAACATAAATAATGTATTTTCTGCTATTTTAACACAAATGCCAGGCTAGTAATTTCAGCAGAAATACTCAGTGCAAAACTGATAGCATGTGGATAAATCTTACCTTTCTGTAGACTATTTATAACATGGTAATTGTTGAAAATGTTGAGTTCCCAGTAAAACGCTTCCTAGAACTACCTCATGGATGGCAGAATCGCTCTGCACTGGGCGTGCTCTGTTTCTCCCAGGGGCCGGAGCGGTCGGTGAGCCCCGGCGGTGCCGGTGCCGAACGCGCGGTGGCGCTGAGCAGCCGCGGAGGGGGCGCCGGGCTGGGCGGCGGCACCGCTCCTACCGAGGCTCCCTCCCGCCTCCGGGATGAAAATGCATTTACCTGTCCTTGTCCCTCTTGTTTTCCACTCCCCCTCGGTGTTTTTTTTGTTTGTTTCTATGACATGTAATTTATGAAGATTGTAAAGGATGGTCATTTTTTTTCTCAGCTTTTTTTTTCTGGTTAGCGACTGCATGGAAAGTACTAGTTTAGTAAGATTTGTTAAGAAAAAGCTGCTAGGAACTGAATCCTTTAATCATTTCAGAAAGGAAGTGGATCTTCCAGTGTCTTATCCTAAAGCTAAGTGCTATCTCTCCCTATTGCATTAGCACCTAAAGCATGCTAGATGGTGCACATAGATGTTGAATGCTTCAGGTGAATCCAAGCTTCAGGCAGGCAGCAGGAGCTTTGCCATTCACTTCACTAGGGTTGAAATCTCACAGACCCAAAAGAAATACATATGCCCTAGCTTCATTTATTTCTTCTCCTTTTACTCCTCTTGGACAGCAAAACTATGAATGTTGCAAAGCCACAGGACAAACAAAACATAGTACATACAAAGCATCTTTCCTAGGTCAGGATACTGTTTATCTAATACCCCGTGTCCTCACAAGTTCGAAAAGAAAACCCAGTTCTTCACCAAATTATAAGTAAAACCATGTGCACAGGAAAGTCATTAGCAGGAGGTGGGAATGCCTGTGGAAACTTGATGCTGAAATTGCTAGGTATGAATGTGAATGGATCAGCGTCCAAGTTCATTTGTCAGTAATATTGACACCTGTACAGGTGTCGTGGGCTAGCTGAGACTTCGTTCTGCACAAAAGTTTTTTGAAACATTGGAGGAGTAAGCCCCCACATGAAGAAAAGACAGCTTGGGGCCATTTGTTTCAATTCTGTCATATGTTTGTAAGCTATGAAATGTAATAGTTTGCAGAACTTAATTATTTTCTTGTAAAGACTAAAACATATAAAAACTAAACAAACCAGAGTTACAGTAAAATACTTTCAAGTTTTATATCTAAAGTCATTGCTTTGAAGTCACAGCATTAAATTTTTAATTTACTTTTTCTCTTGTAGAATGTTAGCCACTTGCCAACTTGGAGACTGAATGATTTAATATCATATTGGCATATAATAAACTTGCCATTTAATGGAGTTAGAAAGCTAAGGTTGGCACTTCCATGTGCAAGTTGCTGACTCAGGACCTGAAGTTCCTGTGATTTGGCTAAGCTGAGTGGGTTCTGTTGTGTGTGTTCTGTGTAACAAACTGGTTTTAATCCAAGTGAGTCCCCTTTTTTGTTATGCATTTATGCGAAGTTGGGGATAAAGTCTGTGAAGAGTACTTTGCATATAATTACTTACTCTGTGGTTACATTTTTTCTTTCATTGCTGTTAGCTGCAGAACAAAAATGTTGTGTGAAAGTAATCCTATACTGTGGTCATTACTGTAGTCTAATTAAATTTCAGTTCCTTGAGATGGCTGCCAGTTGTGTTTTGATTTGACCTCTATCCTTCATGACATTGTTGATTACATGTGCTCCTTAAAATCAGGCTTTGACTTGGCTTTCTGAAGCCTTTGCTTCCATTTGCTCTTCTATTTTGAGCTTTAACTTTTTTTTAAAAGGTCACAGTGTTTCATAGGGGCAAAGCTCAGCTGTAGGGGGAAAGATCTCACAAATAAGCAGATCATAGGTAATTTTCCCGTAGAAACTGGAGGCAGACAAAACAGCTCAAAAGGCCGTGGTTAGTAGTCTTTAAATCGGAACTAGTGTGGTTTTCACTGTTTACAAGATACAGAAAAAAAGGTATCATTTTCAAGATACTTGAAGGTAATGCCCAAATGTCACCCCTGCTGCCCGAAGACAGATGCAGGAAAGAGGAAAGCATCTTAGGAAATGCAAATGGAGGAGTAATTTTATTAGAATCTGAGGAATTAGGGTTATTTTATGTTCTTATTTCTTCCACAGTGCCTAAATATTGGAGTTTTAGAAGCTGTTTAAGTAAAAATATGGTTGCTTCGTAGTTATAAATCGATTCCAGAAGTGTCAGCAGTCTTGTTTTCATCTCATTCTCCTTTCACCTGGTCATAGCAGTGAGGAGCACTCATTCATGGCATCCTGGGCTGGCAGAATATTACACCAGGAAGATGGTGTGGCCTTCCACCCAGACAGAAGCAGAGCAGCCATTTCCCTCTGAGAATCACCAAACAGATCTCCAACTTCTGCTAAGCATGTGCAGGGTAGCTGCTATCTTCACAGTCCCCTGCCAGCAGCTTCCCTGAGGACGTTAACACGGCCTGTATCTTATCAGACGCTGCTTGTCATTTAGAGCACATTCGTTTCTGCCCAAATCTCAATCAATCACAAAGCGTGGGCTGTCTGTTTCTTAACGAGTTCAAGCTTGTGCTGGTGTCACCAGTGTGCTGGTGGCAGCGTGACTCCTGTGCTCCCTTTGAGCTCTGTAGAGGTCCTGGTGCTCCATGACAGAGGAACCTGGGGAACAGTGTGCTTGGAATCAGTCTGTATGGTCATATCTTCGATTTCCCCTAATTTTGAACTAAAGCAATAACTCACAATAGACTTGCAAACTTCCTGTTAGAATGCAGAGTAATTATTTTTACACGACTATGATGTTTTTAATTCCATGTAGGTAATTTAAGAAATTGACCCAAGCAAGTGTGCTTTGATGTGAAAGACACTGGTTAAATGTTCAAGTTCTTTTTTTTTTTCCTCTGGAGGTTTGGGGCAGCAGCATGAAACTAATGAATTAAAACCAGAAGAATGTGTAGGATGGTCTGTGTGTCAAAGTGCAGATAAGGTAGTTCCTGCTTTGTGTCATAGCAGAAAGTGCTTTAGAAAGCTGCATCTTCTCAGAGAGGGAAGTAATCCTCAAGAGAGAACATACATCACTTCTGAACATCCTGTGATGGAGTGATGGTTTACTTAACTTAAGAATCCCAGATGACCAAAGCCTGTCTGCTGTGATTTCTTAGTTATTGATGAAGAGTTAGGCACTGATGTCCAGGTCCTAAAATGGATCCTTACAAAGTTCACCACATTTGTCATTGACTAAAGAAGCCTATCACTTAAAGTTGACATTGAAAAATAGTGATAAACTGCTACATGAATAATGACATGTTTAATGCCTATTAATCTTACTATAGACCTATGTCTCTTGTACTTGAGAGTCATTGTGATCTTGTCTGCTGAGTTTATTTTTTTCCTAAAATTTTCTGAATGATGCAAGTCTCAAAACATCTAATTGGATGCTATTTTCTCTTTAGTACTGGTTGCTTCTAAGGATACTTATTAATCAAATTTAAGTACTTATCATGGAGAGATTTACTTATCATGGAGAGATTTACTATTGGTATAAATTACAGGACCAATATATGCTTTTTTTTCTAAAGTAGCATGGAGCTGTGGAATGTAACATTCCCATTTCCAAGAGCTGGAGAGGTCAGTGTTGTGTACGTTGCACATTGTCAATTGTAGTAGACTCCACTTGGCCTGTAGGAATGATAGCAAAGAAAAAATAATAGAACCATTTGTTTTTTCTTCAGGATATTGTGACTTAAGTTTCTGACTTTTAAAATACATTATTACTATTATCTAAGATTTCATCTAATCACCATTTCATTCTAGAGACACTTTAACTGAAATAGTCCTGTAGGCATGTTTACTTTATTATCTAACTAATTACTGAGTATGCTTTCTTTCGGGTGGAGAAACAACGTGTATCAGTTATTTTTTATGTTAGTCTTTTTACAGTTTTATAGCCTTAAGGTTACAGTAGCCTTTATGTAGGTAGTTTATCTTCATCACTGTGTGTGTCCTTTCTGCATAAGAAAAAGTTAATCTTTCGTTATATCACTGGATGAATCATTGGATAGTATTTCTGGTTTGCCTCTATGCTTTTCACTGTTTCCACCCAAAATAATGAGCATCACCACATTCTGATTCATTCTAGTTTAACAGTTTTGATTTGGAAGTTCAATCTTCCTGCATCTGTAAGTAATTCAAAGTATGAGATTTTTTTATAAGGTTGCCTTGTCATTCTGCTACTAAGCTCCTTCCAGCTGTCCAGTAAGCAACACAGCTAAGTTCTGTTGAAAGACTGAGTTATTAGAGCAGTTTTAATCAAAAAATCTGAGATGGAGACAGAGGACTGAAAGATGCCTGAGTCCTACCTTGATATTGCAGACCTTGTGACTCTCATAAACTTGCAACTTAGTACAGGGTAATGATCACTGCTACATAAGGCTAACTTCGGTGACAGTGTAGAAATAGTTTGTGACCTCACATCACAGTTTGGTAATACTTAGTATCCTTTCTGTAGACAACCAGGACTGATGTGTAATAGTTCATTGAAATATCTGTTGTATGAAGTCAGTAGCCTACATAATTGGCAGTTTTGCTTCAGCCCCATAGCTCAGTTCTGAAATGCTCTGCCAGAGACAGAAGGATTTCATGCTTACCAGTCTGAGGAGCCCCAGGGACTGCTCCAAGAACAAGAAGCCCAGCCAGCTTCTCTTCTGTTCCACGAAGGAGGGGACAAACATGTGGCCAAAACTGTTTTGTTAAACTGGGAGCTATCGCCAGTGAATCTGGAGCAACTATAGATCAAGACATTGATTAGTAATCTTCTATTTCAACAGCACAATACACAATTCCTGTTTCTGGGGCTGAAGATCATTGTTAGTAATGCTAAAATATTGTGCCAGTGTTCAAAATAACTGAAGCTTGCAAAAATAACTGAAGTGTTTTCAGACAAGCTGTCTTCTGCTGCTGCCTGGTTGTCTTTAGTGTGAAGTAAAGGTAATATTATTTCATATAGGCAGCTGACAGTTTTGCTCAGGTGTGCTATGAAGGGATTAATAATTAATATAATAATAATACTTGCAACAAAGTAACTTCAGTGATAGCATCTTTGACTTACTTTTTTTTCTGTCTAAAATGACTTCTTAATTTTATTATGTTTCTACATCAGGTTAAATATACAATTTGGAGGTGAACTGTTCCTGTCTTAGAGGTGGATTTGCCTGCAACAGGGAAAAGGAAACTATATCTTTGTAGGAAACAGGCTCCTTGACGTTTTCTCCTGTTATGGCCATGCAAAAGATCAAACTGGATGCAAATTTAAATCTTGTGGTAGATTGTAACACACATAAGAATCATAACATTAAAGGACAACTACTACAATGTAGCATCAGTTGGCATCTTCATTCCATATAACTACTGGTAACTACTCACCATGCCAGCTACGTTCTGCATTTTAAAGGCTGTATATTCATAATGATTCATGGATTTACTATACGAACTATTAAAAATTCCATTTAAACTTTTCAGGATTCTGCAGTGCTTTTATTACACTAATGAACTAATTGTTTAAGAATCATTCACATGATTCATCCTCCTGCTCAGCCTTTAAAAAAAAAACTTTTAGCTGCTGAAACTCTCTTGACAAACAATATTTATAGCAGTTTGACAGCAGGATGAAGAACAGCGTTTGTCTTTGTAACAGCTTAAAGAAAAGGCCTTTCCAGCACCCAGCCATGCAGTTACAATCTTGACCTCTTTCTTTTGCTGGGAACATACATACAGCATACAAGCAGCACCTCCCATGTGTTTTCTTGACCCTTTGACTGTCCATTCACTTCCCATCTGTTTTGCAGCCTTAAAGGAGCAGAGGGGGCCCTCTACTTATAAATCTGTCTTTGCAGCTGACAAATGATGTTCTGTCTCTTTAAGGGCAGCCTGGGTGGTTTTGCCCTTTTTTTTCCTTCCCATCCCACCCCCCCTTAAAACTTTGATTTTCCTCTCAGCCTTATGCAGAGAAAAATATGGTATGTGAACAAGAGGGAACTGGAAAAAAATGTGATAGGTAGTTTCAAAGGATTTTCTAAAATTCAGCAGGACATGACCTTGCAGTGATTGGGGAATTATGGCAGTGTTTTCATGAGGCATGAGTAAGCGTGTTGCTGCAGGTAACGGGCTGGGAAGTCTCCTTTCTGAGGTATTATTTGGAGTGGCTGGGGCTATGCTGTCTCATACCATTTTAACAAGAACTAAAGCTTTCTCATGGCCCTTAGAAAATCAAGGAATGTGGCACAAAAGGCTGAACTCCAAAGAGATGATTACCCCTCCTCTTCTCCACCTGGCTCATAGGGGTTGTATAGAACTATGGAGTTTGTCTCTTAGCCCTAAGGTAAAAATCAGCTTTCAATAGAAAACTTTGGATTGACATCTCTAGTTTTTAATAGTGTGTTTCTGGGCATTGTGATGAATTCTGACAGACAGGGCTTTCCTTTTTATTAGAGGAAAGATGATGCATTCACAGCAGTAAATTCTGAATTTCTGCCTCTGTGGTTAACTAACCATAACATAGAAGTAGCACAGCAAGCAGTGAGAATGTTTATAGGCACAGAAGGGATTAAGAAAAGAAGGAAGATGAAAAAAAAAACCAAGGGAAGGGGAGAATTCAGGTCAAACCAAATCCAGAGGAAAAGGAGTAATAACCATGAGCTTTCAAATATCAAAGCCATGTAAACATTAGTTGGAGATAGAAATCACTTTAATGTAGAACAGGAGGATTTATAATAAGATATTAGCACTTTTTTTGTGGTCATTTCATGCTTAAGTTTCATCAAAGTACAAAGTAAAGATGGATTTGTGTCCAGAAAGATTTTAGAATTTGTTTTGTTGCTGCCGTTGAAATTTGATATCATATGTGCACATTTATAAGTGGGAAGGGAAAGCTTTTTGATTTGCCCAAAGTACTCATGTGGTTTTGTTCCTATCCTAGCACAGACAGACATGAACATCTTTAAAATTCTGTGCTAAAACTATTGGTTCTTTACAGGTAAATATGTAATTGAATGTCTCAAAATAAATTTATCTTCAGAGCCATACGCAAGAGAGGTTTTGTGGACAGAGGCTACATCTCTTATTAAACCAATTAACACAGCTGAAAAATACAAGAAAAACCTTCTCTTGCCTCTAAGAGTGTGTTTGAAATAAATCAGTAATGTATTTTGCTTTTGTAGTTTTTGTTTAATATTATTTGGGGTTATTTGCCCTTACCTCAGGAGATTTGCTTGATAACTTGTTCAGCTGTTTCATTTTAGCTCTGTTTATTGGTAGCTAAGCTTGGGTATTGCAGGCAGCAATCAGAAAGCAAACCCTCCTTGTAAGACTGAATATTTCAGGGGGTTCCCTTCTGACCAGATTGTGATAGTAGGAAAAGCAATCTTTATCTATTCCTGCATCTTTCTGCATTCACAGTGTGTGCCAAATCCTCATTACAGTTCAATTAGTCTGGTTTTGAGCCTTTTAGATTTGGGATCACGGGATTAATGAAAAGAAAATGAGCGGGTAGCAATATCATTTCATATGGAGATAGGGAGAGACTGAGCATGAATGAGGATCCCATGACATCTGAATAAAGAATTTCCTCATTCTGTCAGTGAAGTTTTATGGGATATGGAGGGAGGATTATGGGAATATTCATGACCAGATCAAGAGGCATAATGAGTTGATGTATGAACCAGCTTATCTTTTAGGTAAACATGGGGTAAATGGGAAATAGAATACCTATTCGTGGCCCCTAGGCCTGTGAATTTTACTGTTCTAAGATGGAAACAAGAGTTTAGTTACAGTTATTCTACATTGATTTAATTTGATTTTTGGTCAGTGTTTAACAGGTGCTAGAAGAATTGCATATTTGTAACTTCAGGTCTGCATTAGAGCTACCAAAGACCACAACATGTTTCTAGAATCCAGTGTAAGCAATATGTATATTAAAACTTACACAGTACCTTGTAATAAAAGTGTAGCATTTTTGTTAAAGACCCTTTTGTAACATGGGAGCATTGTGTAAAAGAGCTTGGGTAGTTGAAGCAGTTACAGAAGTAATTTGCTAGCAAGCTGAATGCTTTTAATCTGTGGCTTACTTGTCATTGAAAAGACACAGAGCAACAGGTCACTTTTTGTCTACCCCTAAATTTACTTCTGCAATAAGTATTCTTACCTGAAACCCAGATGATTTTCTGTGTTTGGCATGTTGATGAACTTTCCTAAGTGTCAGTCAAAACCCTACAAATGTGGGTACAGAGCTTGTGCATTTCACAGAGGCGAAAACTTCCCTGAAGCTGGGTAACATCTGATTCTTGAACTATGAGAATGAATAGTTGTTCCACATACAAAGTCACGTGGTGCTGATGACACTGCTGTTACCCCAGAACTCCAGACCATGCACTTACACTCCTCTATTAGAATTCTATCCAAGCACTTATATTTACTAGTTTATTAAGATTAGTGTTGTGTAAATGCATAACTCTGCTCTCAGCCTATTTCAAAAGTGAACCAATTCAGCAGGCTGCTTCTCTGTGCTACAGAATGGACTTGCAGGAGAGTGTTACAGGTTGCCTGGGATCTGCTGTTGCAAGAGGCTTTACTATGGCTAAAAATACAGGGCATAGCATGAATAATGGCAGCTATTTTGCACTCATTGTAATTGTTCTTTCTCAAGAATAGCTAGCATATTATTTCAAAGTATTAAATTACCTCAAGACCTCATAATTATTACAGTGAAGTAATCATTTCAATTCAGTCCAAGTATAAAACTAATAAAGTGCTCATAGTATGCAGTCAATTTTATTGTGCCTGTTCTCTGAGCAAACACAGCTGATTCAGTATATTCTGGTGGAATACATATTTGCTATCCTGTTATTTTAATATGCCTTAATCAGAAAATTAGAATAGATTTGTTGGCACAAACCTTTTTTTAAGGGTGAAATAATAATTCTATGTTTTTGCTGATGCTATTAATTTTCAGAGCTGGAATATTTCATTAGCAAGAGGTTGAGAAAGGAAAATATTTGCATTTAATACTGCTAAATCCACCTGCTTTCACTGGGTCTAATGGCTTGATCTATACAAAGAACACATTTGGGAAAACATGTTGCAGTTGGGAAAAAAATGTCATGGAAAGCCACTGAAAGCACAACATGAAGAGATCTTCTGGGTCGTGAGATCTAATGCCCAGTTATTACTGGCAACTGCTGCTCACTTTGCAGAGCAGGGTCCAGGATTAATAACATCCAAACGCAGAATCATTATAGAATATTTTGAGTTGGAAGGGACTGTAAAGATCATCTTGTTCCAACTGCCACAGTCAGGGGCACCTTCCACTTGACCAGGTTGGTCAAAGCAATATCCAGCATGATGTGGTCAAAAAATATGTTAATTCTGTCCGAAATAGTAGAACATTATTTCAAAGGCTGATTTTGTAAACATTATAGAGCAGCAGTATTGGAAGCCAAGCTAAGTAGTTGCCTAAATAAATGCCATAGAAATAGCACTTTCCTTACACTAGAGATTTATATACTGGCCTGCAATGCATATTGTGTTTTTCATTTAAAAGGATAGTAATGAAAACACTTTGAATGTGCTTTGTAAGGAAAAGTGATCATGGGACTGCCTTTTTTTTCCATTGTTGGCTTTCAAAGATTCTGCTGAACTGAATCAGATTTTTTTTAATTTTATTTTTTAAGCTGGTAAAAATCGGCCACTTCTGTTTTTTAACTTCCAAGATACAGCTTTTGCCCTCACACTGACTGTAATCTTCACTTAATATCAAAGTACCTTAAAAGAAAAAAAAATCAGCTGAAGTTCAAGAAGCTTCTTTGGTGTTTTCTTTAGAACTTAAGAGTGTGATTCAGCTTCACTGTTCTTCTGTTTGTAGACAAGCACCACTGGGGAAGGGCACATTGAAGTGTTGAAAGTGTCAGTGGCTTACCCTTCATCACCTAAGAATTGCAAGATAAAGATAGAAGCTTGAGGTTTCTTCCTACCCATGCAGGCTGTTTTCCATACTTCTAAAATTCTCTACTTCTGTTAGAACAGGACTGCAGGAGTTCATTGAGTTGTTATTATTACTACTATTCCTCTATGGAGTTTGTTTGTTTATGGGGTTGTCATTTTGTTAGACTAAACTTTCAGTTCCCGTAGCTACATGAATGTGTTCTCTTTGGAGGTCACTTTCTTTTCACTTATGCTTACATATCCCATTTAAAGCTGATTGTTTTATTTCTCTTTTTGTTTTGTTGTTACTTCAGTTCAGCAAAGCAAGTTGATAACATATAGTATTGATAAAGAGAAGAAAACATAAAAGTTTTTTTTTAAAAAAGCTTAAACCCTGTATCCCATACAAGGGAACAGATGGCTTTAATGCAATAGTATTTTTAGCTTGGAAAATAACATTTGTCTGTGTTTATGCTCATCTAACTTACTTTTGTCTGTCCTATTGCTCTCCCCCCATTCCTTCATATTTCTGAAGTGTCTGTTTTTCATGCCTGTAATCACACAGAGAAGGAGCTTCAAATGAGGATGTGGTGAGAGAGGAGCAGGAAGTCTCACAGGCTTTGGATTCCAACTATGTTCTAAATCTTGCTTCATAAGCAATTTAATAAATTAAAAAGGTTATATGATGACAAGTGTTGTATGGAGTTGAGAAAAGAGTGGAAAAATGCCTAAAGCCCTGGATTTTTCCCTATCAATGTTGCCTTTTTATTCTTAGTAACTATTTGCAGTTGTGGTCGTGTTTTGGTAGGGAAGTAAACTCCCAGATTTAGTTTGTGTGTAAAATGAGATTCTGCCCACATCCATCTGGTTACTACTGAAATGCAAGAAAATAAAATGCAAGTTTTAAACATTCTTAACATTGTGTGTGCCCTTTGGAGGAGGTGTCTTGAACACTGACGTGTGGTTCCCTCAAATTCTCCTGGGTGAAAGGGCATGAGCTTCAATTCTATTTAGAATGATTAGTGGTGTTTGTTACACTTGCTGTGGAGAATGAAGACATTTGGTTAAAGAAGAAAGGGGCTAGTGGGCATTATTTAAAACCTAACAGCTCCCTGCATGTAACAAGTGTACAGTAGTTCTGCCGTGCATGATGTGATGGAAATTTCAGGTTTTTGAAATACATTTCTAGTACTGGATTCCTTCAATAAATTTCTGAATTATTAAATTAGCAGGTTAATCATAAAATATATCTACAGGAGTTCTTCGAACAAGACAGGGTTTCTTTTTTTCTAATGTAGAAAAATGTTGTAAACCTATGTAATTGAGAAACAAAATGCTTAGGGTAATATTGATGACAGCAT
>WEKY01050725.1:10602-29672 GCA_013390045.1 Picathartes gymnocephalus
TTTAAGGACTTGCAAAGTTTCTATTTTCTTACTGGACTTTACACTTTGAGTTGATTTTCTTTAATAAACAGATTTGTGCATACCCAAGTTCCCTGTCTACATCAGACTTGTATAATGTTCCCAGGTTAATAAGGATATAAAAGGGGCTATTCATTTGGAGTATGCATACATAGACTGGGGCAGATTCAGCTCATCTTAGATTAAGAAGCACTGAAGCTGATCTGAAAAAGAAAATAAACCTCAAACCCCTATGAAAACAAGGAAAACCTCATAAGTAACCCCAGCAGAATCTCTTCCGTAAGATAAATCCTCACACAGTCATGTGATGTCCACAGAAAATATGAAACAGTTTGAAGATTAATACTGCTTTCTTTTCAACATCATTGTGTTATGTGTTACTCTGTCATTTGCTTTGCTACTCCTCCTTAACTACTCCTCTTTGCCATCTACTTTCCTAAGTATAATGAAAGACATGTGGCAGGTCAAAAAAGAGAATCGTGCTTTTTAAACCTTATGTCTCAAAACTACAATATCAAGGCCTGGTCTAAAGACAAAATTATGTGAACCTGCATTACTGATTTTAAAGTTTGAATGAAGAATATGCTTCTCCTTGCTGATCTACATACAGTATGTGGAGCCATAACATAAGATAAACTATTTAAAATACTTCAAAGAAATTGTATGAAAGATTGTATTTTTACACATACTTCAAAAATATCCTTATAAAGCCAAGTATGAGACTTAAAATAAGTTTCAAGAAGATAAAATAGTTTTTAAACACTCTGATTTGATCCAGGTAACAAAACTAAAGTCCTAAATGAAAAAATGCTTTTACCAGAGCATGAAGTTGAAGTTATTTAGTGAAATATTATCTTTCAGCAAAATTTCTTGAAGAGAAATGGATGAATTCCCTCATGTTGAGCTGTTAACAACTCTGTCAGTCATGTTAATTCACCCACTGCAAGCAATTGCTTTGCGCTGAAGAAATGTACCATCGATTATTCAGGGAAGTGTGTTGCTTTCCAGACAGTACAGATCAACTTGCATCAGAGCTACTGGTCAAGGAAAACAGACTGATGCTTGTTCAAATGCTCTCTACAAGGATACTTACAGGACTGTCAGTTTATTACATTACATAAGTGCCAGAGATAGAACTAAGATAAATAAAAGTTTTGCTTGATATGAATTCTTTTCTTCCCATCCTATGACTTGCAGCCTAAACTCAGATATTCCTCCCGCTGCATTTACCCATCTTTCTCCTTCTCTTCAGCCCAGCTGGTAAGTTTCTACCTCTGCATCCAGCTTTTGCTGGTGCAGGTGAAAATCAAAATGCCTGGGCTTTTCTCCCTTGCCGTATGAATTTTACAGGGACCCCTTTTCTGATTTTGCAGACTGAAAAAGTCATATTGGTTTTGTTTGCTTTTCAAGACAAAATGTTGACTCCCATAGTATCTAAGCAGTTTTTTTTCTGCACTTGTTCTATATTGTGGGGGAGTTTTTATTTCTTTTTTTCCATTATGGTTGACAGTACCAACAGCCCTCTGGACTAATTCAGTAGTCAAGAGACAGATGCCTTTTATTAAGCTCTGTAATCAAGCCTGCCTTCTTAGGTCTGCATACTCTCTTTATAGACTTATATATAAAAAATGTGAACCTTTGGCTTGTGTAGAGGCTGAACATTTTACTTTTTTTTGCCATTGGATCAGTGTATCAGTGGCTAATGAAATAAGGCTTTGTTTTTACCTTGAAAGAAAATCCCACAGCCTTTGCCATGAATTTTATTATTTTCAGACACAAGCCACTGTTTCCTGAAGCTCAACTTTGGAGCCTCACCAGTAGCTATATTTCTTCTTTAAGTAGTCTCTTGGGAAATGATAAAACTCGTATTAGCTAAGGAAGCAGTGACCTTTCATTCAGATATTTATTTTCAAATATTTAATGCTAAAATGAATTTGTCTAAAGATTTTAGAGTTCTGGTTGGAGTTCTAGGTCCCCAATTAATATTCAAATAGTTTTTATATGTCTATAGTAAAAGTTAGGTCCATCAGAAGACGTTGCCCTTGGTAACCTTGCCTTTGGAGTTTATAGTACAGTTCAAGAAATCCTTTGTATTGACAGCCTGAAAAATGGTTTCAGGATCAGATTTTTAAAGGAATTGAGGTGGCCAACTCTCACTACCCACAAAAGTAGTTTATTATTTAAATACTTCAGAAGTCTGGCCCTTTGCCCCTTATGGAAACTTCACCTTAGTTCTTTTACTTCTATTATCATACATTGCTTCTACACACATACGTATTTCAAATTAGGATGAAAAATCCTATGTAATTTTCAATAGCTAATCTGCACTTTCAAGAAACCTGATTTTTCTGAAGGCCAATGTCATTAACTCTGAAAAGTCTATGCAAGATGCTCATAAAGACTCAGTCTAAACTTTGGCTACGTTTTTAAAATTTATTGACATTTTGATAATTTGAGTATTCCATAGCATACTCTTCAGGCAGGATGTTGGAAAATTTACTACTGGCTGAGTACATATGTAATATCCTGACTGCTGACCAGAGAATATCCTGGACTTTTTAGGAAAAGTGAACAATCTTTCAGTGCATTAAGTCTTGCTAATGCACAAATTTAAGTACAACAAAAGGGAAAATAATGAACATGGCAGGGAAAAGCCAACACTCCACATACACGAAAGAATGTGCTCTGAACTAGCTATTGCTATTTAGGGAAGTGTTTGTGAAGTTTTAATGAACAAGTAATGTCCAGAGGCTGTCCACAAAAGAAATCCCAATACTAAAATTGGCAAGGAACAGGGCACTATTCCACCACCCTTCCTGTGCCTCACACGGTGTACTGTGCAGCCTTGGTTCCCCTGTTACAAAACAGACACAGAAAAGCCATGCAAGATACCAAGACCTGAGACAAGGAGGATTAAAGCTATGGAACAACTTCCGTGTGAAGATCAACTAAGTAAATAGGACTCTTTATCCTCAAAAATGGGCAACTGACGAGAGAAAGGACAGAGGTCTAAGAAACTGAGTAAGGAACAACAAGTTTTTCCCAACAAGGGCATTGAATACATTAAGATGCCATGTATTGAAAATAAATGATAGTATGTATTTCCTTATTACAAGTGTGGAATTCCTTTACATGGAATGCTGTGGGTGCCAAAAGTTTATGCAAGTTGAGTAACAAAAGGATTCACAAAGTGGAAAAAAATCCATCAAGAATTCTTATATCCAAAATTACAACCTAAAGATTAGGAGCCGGCTGTGGGGTCCACACAAGAAGAGAATTGTATTTATGCGCTTGCCCTCATGTACTCTGTCCTACACAACTGCTACTCTCAGAACAATGAACTGGACAGACTTTTGGTGTGGTCTTACACAAGACATGTTACCAAATTACTTCCAGTTCAGGAGAGGCAGATGAAATATTTGCAAAAGAAAGTGCTATACTGAAGTAGATTTATACAACTTTTATTATATTAATTCCTGTATGCACTGAACTGAAAGGGTTAAAACTTCCACAAAAACTAAGTAGAGAATCATAGCACCACAGCATATCTCAAGTAGGAAAGGACTCACGTGGATCACAGAACTCCAACTCTCTGCTCCTCACAGGACTACCCCAAACTAAACTATATGACGAAGATGGTTGCCCTGATTCTCCATGAGCTCTGACAGGCTTGGAGCTGTGACACTCCTTGGGAGCCTGTTTTAATCAGAACCTTTTTGTGATGCCCAGTGTGAACTTCTCCTGATGCAGTCTCATTCCACCTCCTCATGCCCTGTCAGCAGCCACAGAGAGAGGGGATCAGCACCAGCCCCTCTGCTTTCTCCCTTGAGGAGGTTGCAGGCTGCCCTGAGCCTTCTCCAAGCTGAGCAAACCAAGTGACCTCAGTCACTCATCCCAGGTCTTGCATTTGAAGTCTTCCACCACCCTTGGTTGCCCTCCTCTCTATGTAGATTCAGATTGAGATTTAACTACAGTTTCACAACACCATGAACACCATGAGTCATTCCTAGCATATCCTCTAGTTTACTTTGAGTGTTATTCTTTAATGGAGGGGTAGAATAAAGCAATGGTAACATTAATTTGTACTAACAATGACTTTCAATGCACAGATCAGTGTGTGCAGACAGGTCAGTTATTTCCTTAGGGCTGTTTTTTCACTTACACCAGAACATAAATCAAGAGGAAAGTAATTGAAATAATGGATTCACGTTGAAATCAGTCTGACACCTACATTATTTCCTGTTTTAGTCATACAGTTTTAAACTGTAAAAAAGCCCCTACCATTTACAGACATCTTACAAGACGATATGTTTTGCCATACTGAAGTGTGTCCTAAGAAGCAGTTAATAACAGAATATTCAACATAAAACAGAAAAGATAAACCAAAACTTCTGACTTTGCCCAGCAATCTGTTCTTTCACTTCACTTCCTAAGCAGAGGGAAGATCATAAAAAATGCTGAAATGTGCTTAGCCCTGTTTTATTCCTCCTCGCCTTTCAAAAAAGCTCTCTGACCTCATTCAGTATCCCATGTGTACGCCTGACTGAAAACATCATTTATGTTAGGGGGGTAGCTCTTCCAAAAAAAACTGTCTTCCTACATATTTTTGCATACCCTTACAGCAGCCTTCTGCTTAACTCATTAGTTCATCTATCCAGCTGGGCAATTATTTCTGGAGGTAGAAAGTAGGAAGCAAAATTTTTTCGCATTTCTACCCCGCTGATCAACGTATGCTTGAGAATCAATCATCTGTTCCTTGGCTCATACAGTCCTAGTTACCTACCAGAAACTTATCTAAAATTAAAAAATACTAATTTATCTGACTACCATGAAAAGCACAAAAATGTTTGAGAATACATTTATTTTCTGTACAGCTCAAAATCTTTTGAATTCTTCTACTACTGCTGCAAACCGAAACAACTTCATGATCCTTCAATTCCAGCAATGCTACACAGTAATAGAAGAAAAGAATGGTTGATCCAGTTTTCCTGCATTTTACAGCTTTAGATGCCTATCAGAACCTCTCATCTTCCTGTATGGAAACTTTCAATCCACTGTGTTTATCTGTCTAAGTCTTATGATATTTCCAGCAGTTTCACTGATAATCTCTATAATATTTAATATTCAATCAAGAGCTAATACTAGGAAAAAAGTTTTCCTAATGCAACCAAAATCAAAAATAGCAGACAACAGACACTGCAAAAAGCCACTGCAACACTTGGTAGGAAGGCTGAAAAATTCAGAACTTTAAGCTTCTTTGCAAGTATTTTCCATGATTCACTTCAATCCTTTGCTTTTTACTTTGCAAAGCAAATAGTCCAAGTACCACGCAACTGTTATTTGTAAAAAAAGGTTAGGGATATTACACACCCACATTGTGCAAATTCACAAGTTAAAGAAGATAAAAGGTACAACCTGAACCTGCTTTTTAAAGAAAGGCTTGCTCTTTAAATAAATCTAAAATACAAATTTGTGCAAACATTTTATTAACTATAATTAGTTTCACAAGACTATACTCATTTAAACTTTGCTAATTTTTAACTGTCAGGAGGAAGAAGATAAACTAAATAAACTGTAAATCTTCAGCTGTGACTTAAAAGAAGGACTATACATATTCTATATCAATATTCACGGTATCTTGCAGATCTAATAAACATAGATCAATTACTCTTCTCATTCCTCTAGCTTTCATTCTTTCATTCACTGAGACCAACTCAAGCAATTGGTAGAAACTCAAAAGTGTAGCAACATAAATAGACAGTACATCTAAAAATAAAATACTCTGCCTTCTGTGTATGATTAAAATGATGAAAATGACCGATGCTGAGAACAAGTTTTCTTGGCTGGTACAACATCAAAGAGTACACAGTCCTCTCTAACATGCCATTTAGCAAGGTCCTGACCACAAAATTTAAGGCGTCCAGCATGATGTTGCTTGAAGCGTGCTGTATTTCTGTACACTGTGGTTTACAATACAAGCATGTGGGGAGGCAATGTTGAGTACTGAGGAAAAGTTTTGGAGAAAGACAAAGCAACAGTAATTTATTATTTATTTGGGAGACAGAGCCCTGACCAAAGAGTACTCTGAACAGCTAAGTGAATATCAGTGGTCATGCCTACAATTTTCCAATATCCTACACAGAAACAAAAACATTCTTTTATAAGTAGCTGCATATAATCAGTGTCCTTTAAGGAAAACAGAAAATGAAGCTTCTACCAATGTTTTGTCATCTGCAAAACAAGGATGTTAGAAGTTATCTACCTTTTTCAGTACATTTCCCAAAGGAAAAAATGAAAAATATCAGCATTCTCTATAATTACACTTCTATTTCTGATAATGTAATGTAGCAGCCGTATGACAAGGAAAATATAATCACAAAAAGCTCCAAGCTTAATTGCAACCTTCTTGACAGAAAAGACCGAAAAGTATGTGTTAAGAAAAGACACAAAACCCAGGGTGAATTAAGATTTCAGACAGCTCACGCTCTTTGCAGTCCAAATTAAAAACTTATCTGAAACAAACAGTAAACAGGTGCTACTGCTTTGTAGGTGTAAAGCACAATCAAGAACATTCAGCCCAAGTAGGAATATCACCAGTATTTCCTGTGATGGAAGTGTGTGGACATACTACACTGGAAGTCTCAATAGTTTGAAACCTTGCAGTTTGTAGCGTAAACTGCACAAAGAGATTCCCTAGGTATTTTCTTATTAACTAAAATTTTTCTCTGTAGTTCTCAAGACTTGTATTTCAGTATAAATTTTATCTGGCTATGCAACACCCCCTATAACTTCTTTGGTTACTCCATTCTAGTTCTTAAATGACACATAACAGGGTCCACATGAAACAAAAGTATACTTCTCATACCACACTGCCATGTAGGTCAAGAGCAACAACAGGAAAAGAGGGAAAGATCCTCACGTGGATAGAAAAGCATCTAAAAAAATAAGAAACAAAACCAGCTTTGATTTCACATTGAAGGGGCCACCACTGGACTCCTAAAGGAATTTATGCTGGGAACTATACTTCTGAACATATTCCAAATGACCTGGAAAAGGGAATGAACAGTGAGACGACAGAGTCTGGGAATGATGACAAGTTATCTAAAGCTGGCTGAGAAGAATGACAAAAGGCCTGTATGAGGCTGGGTTGCATTTTCTGTGGAAATCCAGGGACAAGATTGTTTTCAGCCCCTCCCATCCTGTGTGACATGGGTCAAATGCAATCGTATAATCAAAAATGTATTGTTTTAAATTACAAGGGACATATCATTTAAACATGCAGGCCAAATACTTTGAGTACTTTGAACTTAATATACACACACCACATGAAGTATCTTGAGCGAAATCCCATGACCTAGGTAGCTTTTATCATTTTACAGTGTGACTCCACACTCTACCTGACCTAACTAGATTTCACCTACGATGAGGACCGGCGCTACTGCACACCATGTAGTCACAATGACAAAAACTCAAACATGCTGAAACACTGAGTGAGATATAAATTCTTTACTTAGGAAATTCATTGTCTGCTTTGGCTAGGAATGGCCATGTTCCAATGAGACTAGACTACGTATTCTGAACAAAATGGAGTGGCGTTCTCTTTTTTGAATCATACCAGAGATGTTTCATAGAAAATCTCCATGTTATTCTACCATTCTTAAAATCTTTTAATTGCATCTCAGCTACCAGAACAGCTGGGACAACTCTCTGAGCTGCCAATCCCCTGACATCCTTAAGCCCATGTTATAAAGATGATAAAAGAGGTTGCATTTTATCAGTAAGCACAACATAAGCACAGTTGTCACTAAGACAGCAATGTAATGAAGTCCTCCTTGTATTCAGAGACTCTTGGGAGAATCACTGCAAATGCTCATGTTTTCAGACTTATCTCTGCTTACAGAGGCTGAAGGAACACATGCAGAGCTACAAGAAGCACTCATCACCGGGTTCCGTCAGATACGCCCTCAGAGCAAGGGACAAAGCCATTACAAGACTGCGCCACACAGCAGACAGCAAAAAAATACAGAACTACAGAAACTAGTGCTTGCTGTGAGGCAGCTTTAGGGAATAAAGCGGCACTTATGCATATGTTAAAAAAAAATTATTGTCAATAATTTAAAATAATTCAATCTTGTGCATACTGGCTGTCAACTCACTGAAGACTCTCACTCTTAACAGACAGGCTTTCAGAAGGTAGTGTCACCTGGCAATGGTAACTCTCAAGGGGATAAATTAGATGTTCAAATTCTGCTGAGATTATACTCTTAGACATTTTAAGAAGTCTCTTTATTTTGTAAAAAAGTTCTTTATTAGACAGAAGTGAACAAATCCATATATGTTGCAGAGTAGAATTCTGCTTAATAGTTGAACCAAACCATGCACACTTCTTCCACTAGGACTCAAAACCAACAAGCAGTAATGAGTATTATTTTCATAGTAAGGCAATGCATATGCCTCCCTGCCTCTTGTGATCTGATTAGTAGTCTATAAAAACCACAGAGGAGATTCCCAGACAGATGCCTAGGACTGGCGAACCAAAACCCACTTAAATACGAAATACAAACAGAAAGAGAATATTTTCTATTGTTTTCATTATCATCTTTAAAATCAACATACTATTTTAATAACCCAGTAAACTCCTATTGTATTCCATGTTGTATGTATTGTCAGAAAAATAGTAACTGAATCATTCTCCTACTGCTTCCATCAAAATAAAAGCTTCTGTTCTTAGCTAAGTTATTTGATGCTATTATCTAGATTTAAAATTTTTATTTACATTTTGCCCAGTAAAGAGAAAAAAGAAAACCCAAGCAGTTTAAAAAATCACAAATGATTACTTTCCTAACAATAGACAATGCAAACTCCTTATAATCATCTTGCCCCATTTTTCTGCTACAATAGCAGAAGTGTAGGTAAAAAATAAATCAAAAACTTTCTTAAATATTATGAAATTCCACATAAAAATTACCCTCATGACAGCAGACTTCAGCCTCCTAGAAATCTCACCACATGCACATACTCAAATCCTGCATGATTGGCAGGCTTCCTGTGCCTTACGAATGCTTAACTGTGGAACAGCGGGAAGTCTGTTAGGGCTTGAAAAAAACCTACCCTGAAACAAATGGGAACCTTTCCATTAATTCCAGTGGGCTCTGATTCAGACTGGTTAAGCATCACCAGTAACAAACAAGGAATTTACACCCTACCAACTCCTCTTAATCAAATAAATGAAGCCAAATTCCCCTTTATCCATACAGTTCAGTAGACACAATGTGTTTTCCTTAAAACCGTCATATGAAAGGCTTCCCCATTTGCATTTACAGCAATCACTTCTGGCAACAACACATAAGCTTTAATCAGCTCCTCAAATAAAAGTGATTCTGAAATCAAAACAGAAATGCCAATACATGATTTACCAATTCTCAGAAGAAAGAGTTCAAGAAAATAAGAACACACAATGCCATGAATAGTACCGAAAACTGAGCCTTATGGATGAGCAGATGAAAATGAATTCCAGACTAATTTTCCCTGCTCCGAAATCCATGTCACCATGCTCTGAAGTTCTAGAAAACTGAGAAAGTGTCTACTTAAACACATTTCCCTGCAGGACTGAAACAGCAGAAGGAAGGCAGACTTCAGGTAACAGGTACTCAAACACTTGATTGCTTTATAGGACCATGAAGCCACACATCGGAACACAAAGTCAAGAAATGAACCGTAACTTCACTGCAGTAAAACTCAGGAAGCCACCCAGTAACTTCTCTTTGTGGTCAGCACTGCTTTCCACAACCACATCTTCTGAACTTTCCTCCAACAGCATTCTTCCAACTGTCCAATAGTTTCCTCCCTGAGAAAATTCTCAGGCCAAACCAAAAGCACTAACCAACTGAGTTACTCTGTTTGTTACAAAAAGTTTTGAACAGTGACCTCCCATCTTCTAGGAGAGATTTCTCCCTGACTCTGTGGAATTCTGTACTTCACATTTCACATCATATAATACATACAAATATTTTGAATGACAACATCGAAAATAAGTGATGGGATATGCGGATGGGTTTGGGTTATTTTGATTTCCACTAACACCAAATTTGTACATAAAACTTTCAATTTATATAAGAAAGTAAGCAAAGTTAGTGGGTACACCATTTGTAATAAATTCTTAACATTCTACTATCCTGTAAATCTTACTTTAATAATATACGTGTTCTTCTAGCATTCAAGACGCAAAATATTCTATAGACACAGCGTGTTTTTCATTTGCAAGTGATCTGGCCTATAGTTTGACTTGCAGACAGTATACAAATATATTCAATCCCAGGTCTCTACATTACAACATAAAAACCAGAATGGTACACAAAAAAGAATTATCCAGATTTCCTTTGGTATTTTCCAGCTTTTAAGTACCTGGATCTGGGGAAAACAGAAAAGGTCGCAGGAAAGTCTAATGAGGGAACATAAGAACAGAGAAATAGCTTTCAGAATACACCATTTCTAGGGGAGGTCACTTCAGCAATTAAAAAATGGTACCATCCACATTGTTCATCTGCACACAAAATAAAAGTAGTATGGATCTACAGACTGTGTCAGAAATGCCAATGGATTTTCATTCTGTTTGAATCTCTTCGCTTGATGTTTTTGATTAAGCACCAAGATGTTTTACTTGAACATGAGATTTTTTTTTCCTTCTAAATTTCAGGAAATAATATATTGAACATGAATGAAGTTTTTATTATATACCCTAGACCACAGCGGTTACAGTATCATGAGCAGTGCAAGTACTACATTTTTCATTTCCACTGATGAATATTAAATCAAGTCTCTTACACACACTGAAAATCTGGAGTGTCTCTAATGTAGTAATATAATTTATACAGTCCCTAAAATCCTAAACCACTCAGATGAATCAACTACTCACCTGCAAGATAAGACTATATTTTCAAAGAAAATTTTATTGAGAAGTGAAAAAGCTAAAGGACAAAAGTTACAGTAAATATTTTTTACATTTAGGAGATACACTTGGATCTTATATAACTTTTTGTTTATAAACATTAAGGTCTTTTAAAATGTCACATCTGTTTTTTAACGGCATGGAAACACATGGCTATTCTCCATAGATTTATAACTCTCAATTTATGACTTTCTCTCCCCTATAGCTACAGAAGAGAAAAAGTCTTCAATACAAGTAGAAAAGGATTCCCCAATCGAAATTCTCACTTGACCATAAACAGAAAACTTTGCATGGTGTTTCACATGGATGTACTATAAATTCGTTGTTGCTATACTGCAAGTTTATTTTTAGCATTTTATACAATGGAAACTTCATGACAAGAATTATTTTTTGCTAGACTTGATTCTGTGGAGCAGCCTGTTGCTTAGTTTTCATCAAGAAATGCACAAGACAAAGCAAACTCCAGAAAGAGTTATAAGAATTTCTCCCTATTGCTTTGGCAAAGAGCATACTGTTATCTTGGCATGAATACAGTTCATATCCCTCCAGCAACTGATTCAGCTCTTGAATTCAGCTCCCCTCCAGCAGACAGCTCAGTCAACTGAAGTATAATCAACTCTGGTTAGAAATGCCAGTCTCACTATCATCAGTTTAATACTCTGCAAATTATCTTAAGGCCTTTATTGATAACTGCTGAACTTCAGCAAATCTTAGTCAATGAACTGCAAAAATTAAATTAGAGTGTCTTTCACAAAAATGTAGTAATGGTTTTTAATTTTGTGATTATAATGGATAATATTGTAAATATATAGACTGTTCTTTCTTGGGATGTATTCCTTTGTAGGGTATATGATTTGAACCAATTTCATTGTATTGTCTCTGAATTAACTCTTACTTACATGAGTGAAATCTTGGGAAGAAATGGAGAAATGGGAAAAGATGGAGAAACAGGCAGGAAAAAAAAGTTATGGATATTTATCTTAACATTCACAGTCATCATCATCCACAATAAAGCCAATATTTAGAGCTTATTGAATGTTCCAGAAAATACATATATTTTAGAGTCTTCATAAACATAGTGGAAAAGTTAAATATCAAAGCCCCAGCAGGTCATTTAGACTGTTTTAAAGAAAGTATATATAAGAGTATCTTCTTCGGGAACAGACTGTTTTTGTGTAGACATTGCTTGTTGTACATTAACAAATCTTTACTCATAATACTGTTTAGTGCTTCTTAGACTTCTGCCTTCTTATGAAGCACCAAAGACAAAAAAATTCATAGAAATGAAAGCTCAAAATTACAAGGTAGCTTTGAATAGCACTGTTAAATTAAGTTACATTTTCCCCCTTCACAATAACAAACATTTTCAATGTGACAGCTGAACCAGTCCTTCATGGCTATTTCTAGGCCTGATCCAGTGCTATGGATTGCTGGTTTAGGTGATTGTCTCTACTACAGCAGACAGATAATTCTCCTCATCAGAGAGAAAGCCTTGCACATTTTTTGAAAAGGCTTGAAGTCACATGAGATAAAGTCAATTCATTTTTCCTTTCTTGCTCATTCTTCTAAAGCCAAAATTTTTTCCTTCATGTTTATAGTGAACAAAATACATATTCTAGAGTGTTTTCTGAAAGATATCTCATAGACAGTAGAAAGTAATTTTTCTATTTCAGTTATAGAAGTAGAACTTTTATCTTGCCTAATCGCATTTATAAGGTACATTTCTGAAGCTGCACAAGTATTTGTAGCTCTGATGGCTTAATTAAAGTGAAAGTTCATCAGAAAAGGCCAGAAGAAAGAACAATCTTGGTACAGCCACTTTGAAATGCAGATGGCCCTGTGAGCTTACAAGGTCTTTGCATATATGTACTTTGTACCGATTCCTCTTTTTTTGAACTATGATGTGTAGAGCAATTATTTCACCTCAACAAGGAAACTCTGGAAATGTCAAGGGCTCTTCCAACCTACACTGTGATAATGAATTACAGAAGAAATAAGGGGCTTTGCTACTTCACTGAGGAAAGACATTTTGTGACCTTTTGCTGCTTTATGGCAATAATGAGTTTTCTGCAAAACTCTGAGTCTTTCTCTTATTTTATTAAAATAAAAACATTTGAGGAATAGCCTTGACCTTAACCTTGGGAGACCGAACAGAATACTGATCTTAAGAAGAGGATGAGCTCTGAGACACTGTAACTTCCTGCCATCATGTTGACAAGGTGTAGAGCTGTGCTGTACATGAACTTGAACAGTGAAGCTCACCTATCTTAATTCACTTAATTAAAAGCTATGAACATCTAGATCTAGTATTATTCCTTCTGATGTCAGTTTTATCATGGTATGTTTGATTCCAAAGGAAAGACTTATACTAGAATATCATGTTCAGTCTCTTACCTTTAAAAATACATACTTTACTTAATTTCAAGAAGAGTAGACATTTGAAGCATTCACCTTCTTTTTTACAATGTATTATTTTATTTCAGAAATACCACACCACACAAACAATTGACTTAAATCCAGAACCACTGAGGGCAGCAAAAAATCCTGGTGCATATCAGCTGGGTGAACCATTTGTCCAGGTTACTACATTCTTACACAACTACAGAATAGAAAAATTGAAGTTATTCTAAAAAGGAGCAAATTTAATATTACAGCCTACAATGTTAAACATCACAAAAAGAGAGACAGCAGAAAGAAATGTTAAACTTCCACTTCCAATGGGAAAATAAGGCAAACAAAAATCAAAATCTTACTTTTTCCAGGAAACAAATTTTAACTGATTGTACGGAACTTATGAGTTATTGAAGATGTGTCCTGTTGTGGTGGCCTTATATGTGAAACACCCAAACTCCATCTGCATCACTGTAAGGGTGCTGTGTTGAAGGTAAAGAGAACTGAGCAGCAACTCTAACAATCTGTGCACAATTAAAATTTTTCAGGCTTATGGCTCAGAGAGATTTCATTTGAAAAATGTAATCTACCATTTATGCCAAGACCTGCATAAAAATATAAAATGCTAGCGTTATGTTAAAATAATTATAGAATACAATGAAGCATAAAAAAGCAGTATATTGGGATTTCTGGATTCCCATCATGATACTTGCATTACACACTTAATCAAGTGACCTAACATTTCTAAATTCTGCAAGAGATTATCTACATCCCAAAGGAAACACGGGGATTAGTATTTATGAGGCTCACCAAACATGCAATCCTCTAGTATTAAATACTGCAAGGATGGATGGTTCACACTGAGGTGCAGATGGGCTAAGAGCCAAGGCAATGCAGAACCATAACCCAAGTTTCGTGACAGCAAGAACTACACTCCAGAAGCTCATATAGCTGCAGACAAAAGAAAAACACCACTTATCTCTGATGTGAATGGCAGCAGAGGTAGCTGGAACAGTAGCCTCCCATTAAGGAGTGGAGCTGAGCTCTGCCCAAAACTGCCAGGTCAGCATAACATAAACTGCATGAAGAAGTTGAGGGATCCAAGGTCCTATGTTGGCAATTCCTGCCGTACAAACTTACAAGGGGTCACTGCAATTTATGATCTTCTTGAAATGGGAAGATGATGGAGTCCAGATGGTCAGCATGCATATGTATAATTTTGCAGAAAAATGGTAATTTGGAGAAGCAAAGAACATATCTGTGTTTTTGTCCACTCTTGACCATTCCCCAATTGCAGCTGCCACTATGTAAGCTCATTCAGCTGAACATACTGGTCAATTTTCTGCACAGTTTTGACTCAAGAGTAGATTCTGGGTCTTAAGCCTCTCACAGACATGGAGTATATTTATCCCATCCAACGCCCTCCCAGCACACTCATCCATGCATCTTCTGCTGCTACTGAATAACTCCATTATGATAGATTTTATCCCACTTTTTTCTCCTTTTTTTTTCCCCTTTTTGTTAAATAATTCTAAACAAGCTAGATTATCAGTAATAGAACTGGTGAAGAAGTAATTTCTGTCCTACAAAGTCTCATCTTTTATCTAGGCAAAAAAAGTAATAAATGGGACATAGAGGAGCCTGGAGTGTCTATTCCTTAATCAAGATGAATCATTTTGGTATATGTATAGGTATAATATATAATACTGCAGCCATTCTAATGCAATTTTAATGTCCACAAATAACACATCAGTCCCAGAACAGAAAAGATTTCTCTATTGTAATATATTATATGTTCATTCTGCATACAGCAGACCTAGCCCTTTATAAGCAATCTTTTTTTTGGCAATTAATAGTGCAATATATGAGGTAATGCCCTCTTTCAAATGTCAAGGAGAGCAATGTAAAATGTGATTAATTTTGCTCTAGGCAAATAAAAGTTCGGAGGAAAATCACAAAATGTTTTTACAAGTTCTCTGTCTTGGATGTCTCCCTCTGAATAGATATCTCTTCCAAATAAATTGACTACAATTAGTAATCTACACTGTTATTATGCCTTTGAAGTTTTAGTTTATGGCTATGTCTGGAATTTTAAATGAAGGTAAAAGTTTTTTTCAGCCTAAGCCAGCACCACCCAAAACATATTTATTTTGAATACATCTTCCTAATTTAAATAATTTCAGGTTCTTTTTGACGAGAAAGTGATGCTATATACGTAGTCTATAAGATTTTGTGAAAGTCACCAAATTCATTAATAAATTTAGCAAGTCAGATTAAAACTAATACAGTGTGTACTGACAGATTCTGATTAACAACTCTGAATTAAAGGGTACATCTCCTTTCAGCATGTCATTTAGTTCATATTCTCAAAATAAAATTGCCTTCTGTGGGATATAAAGTTTCAATGCTGCTTCAAGACAGGCCATCTAGCAATGACTGTGGTCAGAAATAAATTTGGTTTAGCAGTTAGGGGAATTGAGACTTAAACCCAGTTGGGTTTTAATTTAGCTGAATCATCAAAACTTGATGAAATGTCATAAGGCTGTTTAAAAGACAGGAGATCTTTCACAATGGAAAAGCTGATGTCATCTGCGCAGCTGCCAAACCATCAACAACTTGGCTATTTTTTTATTTTTAAAGAAAAAGTCATAAAAATGGGGCAAAACAATCTTGTTTCTTTCCTCTTCAAATGTACGTAAATCCATTTTTTTACTTATGCAATTTTTAAGTTACTTTATGCATTTTATTTGTGCTTTCTTAACCTATACATTATAGAGAAAATTATACTCTCAACATAATTTTAGCTTTCCGTTTTTAATTTTCTTATTTTACTTCTGAATCCTTAGAGCTAACAGAAAATGTGGATATTCCAGACCCAAACCTGAAAGACAGTAGATTTTTCATAGCAAATTTACACAATTGTAAACTCTCCAATAAACTACAAATCTACATTGAGACCAAGCAATTGAGACATATATTCATCACTTCTGATAACAATCAACAGTGTAATGAAGAAACAACCAGAAAGAAAAAAGCAATGGCTTTTAGGAAGGAGGGAGAGGAGCAATCCCCTCTGAGGCGTATGGGTCCAGCTCCATCTGCAGAGCTCACCAGACTGGTTTAGCACAGCAAGGTACAGCCAGCAGATGTCGTTCCCCACTCCTTCCCCCCGGAGTTCTGGTTCCAGAAGCAGACAGACAGGTCTAGGAGGGCTGCCTCTCCCTCTGCCCTCCCCTCTTCCAACCGCACACCCCTCTTGCATGCGCCTTGGGTTGCCGCTGGCATCCCTCAGCCCCTCCAGTGTGCAGATTCAACACACATGACAGAGGAAAACCAGGCTAGCAAGTTGGATCAGTCCACAGAGATACCCAAGAACTGCCAAAATTAATGCAAAATAATCACTAGAAGCATGTGGCTGGGAAAGGGGAGGGGAGAAAGTAAAGCACATCCCCAGGAGAAACCGGTTGGATCACTTAATCATGTATTATGAAACAGAAACCTCAGGGTTTAACTTCAGAGCCAAAAGAATCAGTCTCACCTGTCCCCCAAAACTCCTTCCAGTCCCACTCTTTGTGCCAAAATGAGCACTTGGCTATCCAGCATGCATCAGAGAGGGGAAAAAAAGGCTTATTAAAATCGGAACCATTATCCTGACCTGGTTCTGTGAGTAGTCTTTGTGACCCATGAGAAAGGGGAGCAGTGATGAGGCACTGTGAGAGGCAGGATATCCTCAGTGGTAGCAGCAGCAGCCTTAAACTCCATGAGGCTACTGCTTCTGGCTGAGGTGCCCAACATGGTCAGAACCGATCTTAGCTGGCGAGTCCTGTGGCCAGACCCTCCATCTGCTACCAGCCACAGGCTGATCCCCTGCTCCCAGTCACACAGCTACAGGGCAGGTTGATTCAGCTCACTGATGTGGTAGAAACCTTTCCTCCTCTTTTGCCTGGGTACCCAAAACAATCTGAAAGCTGATCTGGCAAAACAATTATCTTGTCACTATGTGGTTCCTGCATCTAACACAAGTGAAGGAGGAAGGATGGAGGAAAGAGAGAGAACAGGCTGGCCATCTTGGCAATAGCTCAGCACCAGACTGGCTCTGCAACCCCCAAAGACCATAACCCCTCTGCTCATCCTGGTTTTGGAGATGCCACTTTAGTTTTTAATTCCACTGTGTGCTCTTACACAAGTACAATTGTTGTAGGACTGCACCACAAACTAGATCAATTTGTTGAGAGAAAAGCTTGTTTTTAACCCCAACCACTCCACTGGGCTGCCACAGGTCAGAGGGAGGCTGTAGGCAAGGTCTGTGGCCAGGGAGAGGAACACCTTTTTTAGTACTGAAGATAAAAAATGAAGAATTACAGTTTAAAACACTGCCCATGTGTGTCAGACCACAGGAAAGGTTTATATTTGAATGAAGAAAGTCTGCCGTCTGAGAGAGAAGATGATTTACTTGAAGTAGTCAGTGAAATAAGCCCTGAGCACTTTTTTGTAGAATGGAACTGCAGGCAAACTCTTTGTTACAGTGCTTTCCCTCTTGTGCTGTTTAGTATTAACAATAGGAGAAGTGCAGTACTTTGATACAAGACTACTGCAGAGATACAGTTCACCACTGGACATCAGGTCCTGGAAAAAGGTAAGCAGATGCTGATCAGTAGACTCTTCAGATCTGCTGGAGTAACCCCAGCTGATGTCCAGAGATCAGAACTTCAGTCTGAGAAATTGAAAAGTTATATGCTGTTACCCCACAACTGGTAAATAAACACACAGCCCAAGGTCAGTTCTAACAGACCACAGCAGCAGAGATGTTGCTAGCTCTGTAATCAAGACACCATGTCTTATTTCTTTAACTTAACATTCTGTCGAATACTTGGCTGTAACAGTTGACTTGTCACTAACCAAATGAATGTCTTTTGCACAAATCCTTCCCTGAAGGAGCGCTTACTTTGGTGTAAAAAATCGGAATAGAACAAAGCTCAGTTTTCCTGTTTCAGTTAAAAAACCCTATTAATTACATGAGACATCCCATCATTCATGCTACTAAAAATAGATTTTATCACTTTATTCTGATAGAGATGAAGATAAATGCATCCATTAAATAAAAATATATTGTGGTGAAAGAATGTATACATTATACGCAAAACCACTCAAGAGTTCAGGAACACTGAACCTGCACTGAATGCAGGTAAAATAGTAACTTAATGCTCTACATGTGCCCAACTACAACAGCTCTGTCTTCTCGCCCAATTAACCACAACAACCTGAAAAGTCCTTTTTTCATTACGTTTAACAGAATCTTGAGATTTAATTGCCTATTTGCTGTTCTACAGTACTCTGCAAACTCAAAAATTTGTCTGATCTTATCTGACATTTATTATTTCACTTTCTGATTCAAATTTCCACAAAAAACAAAGCATTAGTGTAATAGGAATACTTCATCTGACACCAGACGATTTAGGTGATGTGATTTTTCAGAGCAGACAAGAGTGAAGTGTGCATAATGAAGGTAAAAGGTTGCACAGGAGTTTAGAAAGAACCCAGCAAAACCTGCAAACATGTATTTTAGCACCACAGGCAAAAGAGTACTCCGACGTCAAAACAGTTAGGACATGGAAACCATAAACAGTGAAGGAAAGAGCAAGACTCCAGAGTGACACAGTTTATCATCCTGGTGACAAGAAGATTGCATGGACAGTTTAAGACGCTTTTTAAA
>WEKY01050731.1:13486-35556 GCA_013390045.1 Picathartes gymnocephalus
TTTGGTTTGTTTTGGGGTGGTTTTTTTGTTTGGTTTGTTTTGGGGGGTTGTTTGTTTGTTTGTTTGTTTGTTTGGTGTGTTTTCACTTTTCTCAATTACTTGAGACAGGGAAAGCAGCTGACATAAAACTCCAACATTTCTTTAAGGCTTTTCACAGTACAGCTTTAGTATTTCTCATTCTTGATTTTTTTTATAGTGGAAGCTCTCAGGAAATATACAACACAGTCTCTGAACACATCTGTTTAGTACTGCTAAATACTGGGATGCCAAGCCAGACAAGACCATCAGTTCAACCACTGTCCACTGCTATTTGTACAGAATACTGATGAGCACAGGAGGAGCACAGGGAGACAGTATTAATTCTTCATGAACTCAAATTTTCCTTTTCCAGGGTAAAATTTCTCAGGTTCTCTGCATGAAAAGATTCTCACTTTCCAGGCTTTTGCCTAGCTGGAAAGAACTGGATGATTTTGCAGTGTTCAGAAACAGGGAATGTAAGCCAATAAGTGTTTGGATTTGGATGTACAGATACAGAGACAAGGATCAGAGCAGAAAACAGCCAAATCAGCAGCAACATAAATATTTCTCCTTGGTTTAGCAGAGTTTAAGCAATAGGGTTTTTATAGTGCTTTGAACTACAGTTTCATTCTGATTCTAAGCAGTGGGAAAGCACATGTGAATTAAAGTTCTGGGCACAAGCTGAAACACAGGAGGTTTTGTTAGAACACCAGGAAAACCTTTTTCACTGTAGAGGTGAGCAAGCACTGGCACAGATCACTCAGGGAGGCTGTGAAGCCCCCAGTACTTGGAGTAATTCAAAAGCCACATAAATGTGGTCAAAGGCAGCCTCCCACAGGTGACTTTGCTTGAGCAAGGGGCTGGACAAGGGGATTTCCAGAAGTTCCTTCCAGCTTCAACCATTCTATGGATTTGTGGGTTTGTGAATCCAGAATCTGAGTTTTATAACAAAATAGGTAAATTAAGGTAAACATGAGCAGTTCCATGAGTAGTTTCCAGACCTGTCTCTGATTTAGGTGCCACGGATTAGGCACTAGGGCACAAAGGGAATACAATTGTGTAAAAATGTGTTAATGAAGATCAGTTTCACTAAGTCTGTCTTTTGTTTTGGTTTGTTTTGTACCGTTTTGTCCAAGTGGGAGAATCATTTCAGATACCATGAAAAATAAATTGTCATCTCTCTAAACAGGCTAATTCTGTTGTAACAGCAGTCTGGAGATAGAAGTAGCAGAATCTTCTGATAATAACAATAATATTAAAAAAAACCCTGCAAAATTTTGTGGGAAGTGTAATTCAGAATAATTATCTTTGTAATGCTTAGTAGTTTAAGTATTTGCTGATTAAGCACAAAAAAAGCTTCATACAGCAAAAGAAAAGTCTGCATAATCTGGCAATAACTTTATAGGAGATAAAAAGATAGAACAATCCTTTATAGTATTGCTGTGGTTTAACTCCAGCCTGAAACTAAGTACCATGCTCATTCACACACATCTGCCCATGGGTTGAGAATGAGAACTGGAAAAAAGGTAAATTCTGTGCATTGAGATGAGAAAAGTTGAACAGTTTTATAAGGGAAAGAAAATGAACCAACAAGAGCAGCAACATCATAATAGTAATGAAAAAAGAGACAACAGAAAGAGAGAGAAATAAAACCCAGAACCCACAAATGACACACAACACAATTGCTCAGCACCTGCTGACTGGTGAAAAATGAAAATTCAAAACTGGACATTAAAATACGAAGAATTTCAGGTACAAAGGATAAATACCATGTTATAAGGAAAAGAAAACCTTGCAAATAAGCAGACCGTGATATGTCCCTCAGTAGCCTGCTCCACTAGCAAACACACTTGAAAAGCAAGCAGGTGAAACCAGATTTTTTTCAGTCATTTTATATTTACATTCTGTGATTTTTTTAATACACTTTCTTTGTATAACCAACATCAAAACAGGTATGTAATTTTAACTGTTTGTTTGTTTGTGTTTGGGTTTTTTTCTTTTTTTTTTGGGTACTGACGCAAAGCAAATGGTAGGGCTGAGGAGTAATGTGTTCTGTTGATATGCAAGTGGTGATGTAGAGCCACACAAATAGCTAAGAAAAAAAACCTAGAGTAAGCAGAAAAGAATCTCACATTAAAACTGAAATTGTGATTATCCTTTAAGAAGAAAAGATCTCTATTTCTGAGACAAAAATTTCTCACTTAGCACAGAACTTAGCCAGGCTTTTTTTAGTGATGTCCACTGAGGAGAAGTCTACAAAAATTCCAGTATTTTGTACTGATTTTGGACCACAATGGAACATTTGGTAAGCAGTTTACTATTCCATATATAGAACTTCTTCAAGGGAAATGAAGAACAAAGCACTCCTTAACAGCAGCTGCTGTATCCTGAACTCAGAAGGGGCTCTCCTCCTATTGAAATTAAGCATTGTTCCATCAATCAAGTGCAACTCTCCCATTCATTTCCTCAGAAGATAACCCATTGCTTGCACACAGATGATTTAAAAAAAAAAAAATCATTTGCAGTTTGCTGCAATCCATAGGGACTATGAGAGAGGTGTCCATTAGTCTGTGTACCAACCACCATCTAGGCTCAAACACGGGGACAATTTACTCACTCATTACTGCTTAAGGAAAGTGAATTAATACCTTGTTTGTACCAGGTTAGAGTAAATTAGTGAAAGGCTCTGCTATTTATCAGCGATCAGAGGGAAGAGATTTGAACACAGGCTATATTATAGCAGAGTTAGTACTCAGATGGCATCAACAAACACCTCATGAAGGGTTTGAAACCAAATGATGAAAAAACTGCAGAACTCTTAAGTTAATGAAAGCAGGAGTAGTTTAGTTTAGTGGGGGGGAGGGGGAATTCTTGTGTTGTTTTGGGTTCTTTTCTCTCCTTTTTTTGTTATTGGTTTGCTGTCATTTGATATTTTTGTGGTGGGATTTCACAGCACAAATGTAAAACATTGCATTTATCGGAATGGGTTGTTCTCATGATTCGTTAACAGGACTATGCTCTCTTTCACAACACAGTAAATATGAGAACAACCAAAGAGGAAATTTTAATCAGTCTTCTTTTACAGGACCAGAATTAATTTTGTTTCTGAGTCAGACTGCTGTTTGTGAGCAATCTGATATTTTTCCTACAGCAGGTTAAGAAATAAAAATAAAAACTTAGAATACTGCCAGAGGCTCTACTTCGAAACCATTTTGGGCCCATGGGTCCCCTGCCCCTTTTGAGAAATAGTCGAGTATTTATACATTTAATTTTAAGAAGGAGAGTAATCCCTTTATAACTGATGAGTCTGTTTCAAAACTGTTTTACTATTATCTTACATTATGGTTTATGGATTCCTTCAAAATGCATGTAAATGTGCTAAACAGTTGTGGTGTGAAAACTTTTTGATTAATCCATCACTTTAATGCTGATTTCTTCCTTAATGGTAATGTGTGCTGGAATAGAATTATAGGCAGCTATGTTTCATTATCTAACCGAGGTTTTATTATCTAATTATCTAATTACTTAATTGCTGCATGTACAATTGCAACAATCAGGAAGCAGTCACCAAAAATTCATTACCACTTGCAGAATCACATCCAAGTGCCTACACTCCAGAAGAACCTTCATCATCTCAGAAATCAACCATTTGTATAGTTCAGAAGAATTCTTAATGTAAATTACCAAAGAATAAGCCCAAGAATCCTACATGAGTTTGCTTATTGTGCCCTTCATGTAGGTGACAGGAACAGGGCACTAGCAGACACTGATTTGGACTCCTCCAAGGAAATTGATCTTACCAGTCTCTTCTTAAGGTGGAACTTAGGCCTTTAAGTCCAAGACAATATTCAACTTTGAACTTTAAGCTAAACATATAGGGAAACAAACATCTAAGCCCTAACCTGTTTTGTAGGTAATTCAGATATCCGAACCAGTTTTTGGGGAATAACTCAGGCAGTGTTGTGATACTGTAGGCCTTTCTGAGTGTTCCTTATGTTTCTGAACTTTCCTTAGAGCCTTCCTTGATTGATATAATACTTGAAAAAAGGGGTTGCTGCTTTTACCTTCCATTAAAAAAAATTTAAAAATCAATGACAAAACAAAGGCCACATCAAAACTAAGAAAAATGAACATTTTCTCTGTACCACACCTACAGTAGTCTGGATGCCATCAGTTAATAAAACACTTAATTTCATGGGACTGATTTAAATCCCATCAACATACATTTCTCAAATTCAAGCAAACTGTGATTGAGTTGAAAGTAGAAGAAAATGAAAACTTTACATTATGCAGATATTATAAGACAACTGTTCTGACTGACTGTGAAGAACAACTGGAGACAGCTTGGAAGCAGTTGCTCATTACAGTGAACTAAGAAACTGAAATATTTCAGTGAGAGAAGTATCCTTGTCTACAAGCACAGCCATTTCGTGCAATTTTAATGCAGGCTAATCATGAGGTTTTGGGCAGTCAGATTCCTAAGGAATTTGAGAATGTGATTGCATCAAAGGCAGGAGGAATTTAGGCAATCTTCAGTATAATTTAAAAAGTTAAATCTATTTTGTAGGCTCCATCTCCTTCCATTACCCTTATTTATAAGTACGTATAAGTTGACCTGTGGAAGCAGAACCCAAATTACTCAAGCTACTTCAAAGTACCTCACCATAATGGGGGTAGAAGAGCTACTGCTTATAAAAGGTATTAAGTGCAAGACATCAAAACTGTCAATGGATTTGATATCTGTGAGATGTTGTTTGAAGTGAATCATCACATTTCTGAATCTTCCCTATGCTAGATGAGATTGCAAAAGCAGCACAAGGTGTTGCCCGTGATCTGTTTTGTAGACCTTGACTGTTTTCCATTGAGATATACAGTCTTGAAGGATATTGCTTGTGCAGATTTCATTGATATTGCACCGCTTTCTTATCAGATAAATCTGAAATTCTTCTTTCAGTATTTATTTTACATGCCTTCTGCCAGGCAGAACAGGACTATACTGAGTAGCACAAGCATTTGCAAATAAATATGTTCCTTAAAAAAAATCATTAACACAGTTCTGTTTTGAGTCAGAACAGAATAGAGCACAATCCAATCTGCATTTCATCCAGGATGAGACCCTGCATATCATCACCCTGTTAGATACTCTCTTGTTATTATAGAAGTCAGAAGAGTTGGAGGTCAGTGTACTGTGGCAAACAATAATCTAAAATATGTCAGAAGAATAGGTGGAGGGGAAACATCTTCAGAGAAAAACTTTGAATGAGCATGTACTGTCCTTCAGGCAGTGTTACTTAAAGCAATTCCTATAGCAGAAATGTATTTTTAGAAATGCTGAGGACATGAAGTGCTTGTTGCTCAAATTGATTGAGTCATTCTTAAAAGACTAAGAGCAGCTGTAGAAGTAGACATTTCCCTAGAGATATCCTTGGAGAACAGGCACTTAAACTCATCCCCTGCATTTGGTGCATGCACACTGCTCCCAGCATTAACAGGATCTATAGGCAGTTCAAACATGTGGCCTCAGTCTAACAGGACACAGGATATTACTTCCAAACTCTTGGGTTTCCCAGGAGTGTTGTCCACTACATCGCTATTGAGTGTGTACCAGGAGAAACATTGTCTTTATCACAATCTGGCATCTGCAGAGTCTGAAATTCTACGCTTCCATTAAAGGCAGGACTTCACAGAGAAGTGGCAGGCTTCCATTTGCTTGCATTGTGAATTATCTCCATGGTTTCCATTATTGCTAAAGTTACTCATCCATTATAAATAAGTTTTTATGGCCTTAAAGTAAATGTGTTGCTGAATCAGCCTGCCATTCCTGTGCTGTTTGATCCGAGCTCAGGGTGATGGATGGTGTCCTCAGAGCCTGCCAAATGAACTGCAACCTTGTTGTTATTCCCCATCCCTCACATTAACAAGATGATTCTTCAGGATGAGCGTCAGAGAAGCGTCTTCAACATGTGCAGGTATCTCTATAAGCAGCAATATGGTCTGTGCTCAAGTAATCTTGCTCCAGACAAAAGATTGCCGTCACTGAAACCTCCTTTCTGCCAGTTTTGGAAGAGGCAGATTTGCATCAGGTGTAACTGAGCTGTGTGACGGGAGTGGTATGGAGCCCCTGGTGCAGTGGACTCTTCTCCAGCCCCTGGCAGGTGTCACCTGCAACATTCTCAGCACCAGTCAGCATTCCCAGCCTCAGCAGCCCTGTCCTGCAACCAAACACAACTGATATTTCACCAAATTGCTCTTTTAAAAGAGAGAGGGGGAGACGGGGAAAAAAGTTAAGCTGAGACTATGCCAGAACAAAACATACGTTTAGTCCTAATTTCAGTCGTCTTAGCAAAGTCTTTTCAGCACCTTGGTGATCGGATGACTGCTTCTCCTTTTAAAGTTCTCACACTTCCAGGGTTGCTTCTTGACTCCTTTTCCTAATTATGGTAGGAGAATGTTAAAATTAGCTAACTCTTACAGTGATGGATGAAATTTGCAGGAAATCTGAAGGGTACCTCTTTCACAAAGTCTCATTTAAATGTGACAACTAAAAAATATGATTTCCCTTCTCTCTGCTTTCACTTTGATAAGTTATCTGTAACCATGCAGGAAAAGGTGTTAATTATTCCCCATTTTTGCTTTGGCAGCATTTCTTTTCATGGACCAGTGACTATTTCGTACAATAACTCATCAGATAATTAGCGTACCATAGCTTTTTTCCTGCAATGTTTTTGCATGAATCTTACTCTTACATTTTTTAAGTTTGTTACATTTCCAGCAGCCAAACAACAAAACCAAATTAAAAAAATTTAAAAAAAAACCAAAACAAAACAAAAAAAAAAAAAACCAAACAAAACAAAACAAAACAAAAAATTCATAAGCGTTCACTACTTCTGTTTTACCTCTCCAAAGGTGATCTTTTTGTTGGACAAAAATGTACAACTCAGCTAAGAAGATTAGGCTTTTTCTGAAATACATCGAATCCAAAGTCCTTTTTTTTCCCAAGGCATCTCTAAGTAGATCACACAGAAGAAATGCAAGGCCTGTGAACAGGCTTATTTGGAAGGAAGTGTTCACTGACTTTGACAAATACTCTGTATATTTTTCCTTTTACCTCTCCATGACAAATTATTACACCAGCCCAAGGTAAAAAAAATGGGAAGAAAGCATAGTTTGTATGATAAGGCTGTAAAAATGTTACTGAAGTTATCCATCATCTTGACTTAAAGTTATCACTTGAGCCTGAAGAAGCTTATTTTCTGCTACACCATTTTCTCTTCTTCCCATGTATTTCCTGGAATGGTCTTCTGGTAAGGTGTTCTTGCAATTGTGTCAGGCATTAATTGCTGGGCTTTGGAACACTTTCACCAGGATGAAGGCAACCTTCAGAGTCTTATCCCACCAATGCAGAACCCAAGTAAAGAGATTCAACAGGAATTAGACCTGTTCATTTCCTTGTGCCCAGCTTGACATTCCGCATCATACAAACGCTACCATCATCCAGAGGACAAAAATTTGGCAGTGGGGTGGGAGCCCCAGTGCTTCACCTTGATCCTGAGAACAGATTAAAATTTAGGGTAAGTGCATTTTTTTGCTTATGACAAACATGGACAAACATTTCCTCGCAATGCTGGACAAAGCATCACTGTGGATGTGAGACCCAAATCCACTTGCTCCGGCATAGTTTCATGATTTTCACTGCTTCAGCAGGAGCAATGAATCAAGAAGCTTCTGCTCCCCTGTCCCAAGCCTAATCCCCAAGTGACTTCGTCTGTAAAATTCTGCTAACTATGATTTATGGTATAGAATGGCAAGCCAGAAAACATATTAATTTTTTACAGCTGCTGCTCTGTGCTTTAAGTAAAAGTGCAGTGTGAAGCTTTACATTTTGCAGCATAAAACATTTGCAGTCTGTGCAAGTACTGTCCAGGTCACTGCAGTACTGATACATTTAGATATTTTTTGTTGTAACACTAGCAAACACAATGCAGCTTTAAAGCCTAAACCCTCCTTATTTTACCTAAGATGCACTGATGCTATAGTTCAGGAACTACTTTCAAGGGAATAAGCATAGAAAAACAGTTCAGTAGATTCACATGTATGCTTACGGAATCTTTTGGAAAAGCAGGCAGCTGAAGCAATCTTTTGCTGATTACCAAACTAGCAGACTGCTCTCACTGTCTGCACATCTAAATATCTACCAAAGTGTAATATTTAGCATGAAAAGCATAGGATGCAGAATCTGTGTGAAAACAGTGACTAGGGTTACAACCCTGAAGTTCCAGGTCACAGCAGGACACCAAAGACATTCAATGGACAAACTGAGAATCTTCTCACATTGCATGGAAGCAGTAGAAAAGCACCATTTTGATAATTAAATGTGCTGCCCTAAAGTTCTCTAATAATTTTATGAGTAAGTCTGTGATCATGGTGGATTTTCGCTATCAGTGAAGAAAGTCTCTTCTTGTTGGTTTGGTTTTATCCTTAAAAATATTTGACTAGTTCCTTACCAAAGCAATCAAATAAGCAAATTAAAAATCCTCATGTTATTCTCTCCACCCCTACGGAAAAAAAAAAAAACAAACCAACAACAACAACAACAAAGCAAAAAAACCCCAAACTCTTACAACTCCAATTCTCAAAAATATTCAAGCCCTCATCTTGGGAAGAATGAATTACATACAAAGTAAGGCATCAAACCACAAGCTCATATGTACAAAACAAGAAGTATCTGGGACTTGAAAAAGATTTCATGATAAACACATCAAAACATTAGGGTGGAAAGATGGGATATCATGAGTGGTTATGTTATTTCATGTAACATTCACAGCCCTAGCAATTATGCTGTAAAATGTTGTCACTTTTCAGGTGCTGGAAGAAATGGCATTAGCAAGGTTAGGAGCAGATAGAATTGCAAACCTTTTGAGGGAGGGTGAGGGGACATAGGGTTTGGTACAGATAAAGAATATTAAATACATTAAGTCTGGGTGTATTTCAAAATTATGTTTGTATTATTCACACAGCAAATCCCCAAGCTCTAACCTAAGCATCAAAATGTTCATTCAGACCTCTTGCAGAAACGTGAATAACAAAGAGAGTATTTTATTTTAAGCCACACAAATTGCACTCGCCAAGGAAATGGCTGGAAGTCCGTGATTATAGGTTACAATATAGATGACAGTTTGCTAAGATGAATTTTGAATTGAACCCCTTTAACTCATGAAGTTGTATCAAGTTTCTGATTTCCCGCACAGAAGCAGAAATCTTCTGTGATCCTGTGACTCAGTGCTGGGTACCTAGCTGCTTTGAGAGTAGAGTTTGGCCCAGTAGTTTCAACAAATATTTTACAGAGTCACAGTCTTCATCAAAGCAGACCATATATCTTATATTCTCGAGGATTTTTGTATATCAGGCTGAGACTTTAAAGTTTATTTAGGAATCCAAATTTTTTTTATCTTGATGGAAAGTTCTCTGTGTGTGTGTAGGAGGAGGTGGGTGAACAGGAGTCCAGTATAAACCATAATATGGCTTTAACATTGATCCTTTTAGATAGAATACTTTGTATCTTCTATTCATAAATAAAAATACACTGCTTTTTCCATAAAACATAATTACATTTTTATAGCAGCTTTTTGTGTGTTTCCAGTTCTCACACTTATCCCAGGGTCATAATTTATTATCCACCCCAAAGGAATACATATCTGACTGCCATTTTTCTTCATACTACTTCCTCCTCTCAGCATCAGCCACAGCCAAATTTCCTCTGTATCAGGTCAGAATAATCTTCTTCTGGTTCCTTGGTACAATATTCTTAAATAAAGGATGTATTTATCCTGTAACATTTTCATTCCTGTAGACACCTTCATAAGAATTATGGCTTCAGTGAATACATAAAAAGTTTTAGAATAGAAGAAAAGGCATCTCTGAGCAACAGAGACAGAGAGACAGAATTACTAATAAGATTTGAAATCCAGGTGAAGTTTTACAGGGTGAGTGTGATGAAAAGCCTCACGCAAGTATTGTCCTGTAGTCTGGAATATATCTTCCTAATACAGAGATTGATTTCACTGAATGAATCAGGGAAGAAAAGGGGAAAAGACAGGAAACAGGTAAACCCCTCAGGTGTTTTAGCTTATATTTAATACTCTAAAGGTTCAGAAAAACTGCGGAGGAAGGAATTCGGCTGGCTCTCTCCCCTGGCACACGGTCCCCAAATGCAGGAGCTCTAGAGTCTGGAGGTGTTAGAGCTAATTTTGTTTTGCTCTTAGTCCTCAGAACACATGGACTCAGTGGGGCAGGATTTGCTTCTTAGGATGAAGCACAGGTTGCTAATTACTCAAGGTTGGAAAAACGTCACTGCTGAGGAGGGGGGTCCTTTTGCTGACGCTCAGGTTCAGCTCCTGGGGTTGCTCTGAGTGCAGGACCGAGCACACGAGATCAGCTGAAGCCATGACATTTTTCCACACTGAATTCACATGAACTCTCTTTTCTGGTGGCTGGCTCAGTTCAGCAGACAGATCCCGTGGGTGGTGACCCTGGAAGGAGATCTGCAAATAGCTGAGCAGATCAATGATTAAAGTAACATATGAAAGTCATTTCCTTACTAGTTGTTGATGCTTACACGTATCAGCTTCTACAGAGGAAAGATCTATTTTCTCATCTCTTATCCTTCACTTGCTTCAGAGACCTTCCAGTTTAGAAAATAAAGTCAACTGATTGAGGATAGTAGCAGAAGACCACTGACATATGGATACATCCCACACGGCTGCTTTATTACAGCATTTTGCCTTCCTCATTCCAATACCAAGCAGCCAAAATGAAGGGATAAAAAAGGCTGTTTGGATGACATAAAATCTTATAGCTCACAACTCAACATCACAGACTAATGGCAAAAGTTTCCCTTTTTTCAGCTGTTTTGTTTGTCTCTGTCAGCTGGTGTTTCTGGAAGGGATGTGGGATTTCATGACAAAAATCCTACAGCAAAGAGAATTTCACAATCTCTTCTGCGTTTTATTTAAGAAGCAATACTAAGAGGTTACAAAGGTGGAGGAAACAGGGGTAACAGTCTTTGTAAAATCAAAAGGAGGGATGATCTGAAATAGCTGAATCGTTGAGGATAGCAGGAGAGGAAACAGCCAGATCAACGTCGTGTAGGCTGTATAGGTAACAAGCATGAAACTTCAGCCATCTGGATAAGGAAGATCATAAGATTTCTACAGTAGGGGGAAATTAAGTATTGCAATGAGGAAGATGGATAAAGATAGAGAAAATGCAGAATCAGAAGCTTTTTTTTCTTTTAGCTTCTTGAATCATATATTCCTAAACCAGCCAGGGCAATACAGAGGCAAATATATTTCTTTTCTGCTGCAGGTTTCAAAAGTGGTTCTAGCACTCCCTAGAGCCAAAAAATGTGTATTTGGTTCTACTCTGTCTCCAAGTGAGTAAATTTTATGAAGGAGGTATATTTGTGTGACACAGTAGTAAGTGAAAGCCAAGCTTTTATGCACAGGTACACTTTTGTATCCCTCTGGGCCTGATTCAAATTTATTCACACATCACATACTTTTCCTTTCGAAAAGCAGCTGCAAGAAACTTGCCACTTTAACTCTAGTTAGAAATGACTCCAGCAGGCATGGACTGCAGTAAGGAATTACGCTTCTCTCCCACCTGAGACCTGCCTGCTTGAAGCAATAAATATTAAATGTATCAGAACACTAAGGGACATTTCTGCAACTCAGATTAAAAATTAAGTCAGTTCCCAATATAATGAGTTCCCTGGTAATGCCTGGACTTTCTACAAATGCACTTGGAGCAGCTGAAAGCTGAAGTGCTTTGCCAAGGGTGGCAAACAGGTGTAATCATGTCACAATAACTTACTGTGTTCATTTACTGCAAAGACACCTATGCTTCACAATTCAAAAGAATGAGCCAGGAGATTTTTCACAGTGAAATATCAGTTGTGCACTTACAATCTCTGCAGAAAAGTGATGGTTGCCTTTGCAATGTCTCGTAGATTCCTGCAGCAGCCTCTGTTTGCATGTCTGATAACCAGACTGCTGGTTCCTTTCCCTAAAAATAATAATTGCAAAAGTCACTGCAGCTTCTGTTTCCTGTGTTCTTGCTTTTGAAAAAATGAATACTTGGGGTGGAGGAAGAAATGCTAAGGATGACAGTGGAACTGCTAGCTTGTAAGAGAAACTCTTCTGTAAGAGTAAAAGCTTTTATTTTCTCTTTCTAGTGCTACGAGATTTATCAATCATCAGGGTATAAAGCACTAAGCAGATACTGAGCTGCATGGGAATTATTTATGTACACAAGTACAGTCACGTTTTCAGAGCCCCTGTCTTATCTCATATTTCTTCCCCTTGGCATATATAAATTACCAAAAGAAGCCTCTGAGGTGCAGTGTGGACTCCAAGATGGAGCACAGTCCTGAGGATGAAGACCAATCTTCTATTGCTGATTTTGCTTATGACTCTTTGCCTTTTTTCTTTTTTTTTTTTCTTACCTTCAGAAAAATTGTGTTCTTTCTTTGACCAGCATCCTTCATCTCAAAACTGGGAATTACTATTTGTCTCATGGAGGAGCTCATGGATTTCAGGGATTTCAGTGGAATAAGCACTAATGACAGCTTGGACACAAGCTGTGAGGAAATAAAATTCTTTATAGATATGGTTGATATAAGGGGGTTTATTATGATTGTCTCATTAATATTTTCAGCCCTTGAAGTACTACCATGCCATTAAAACACTTTTCTTGGAATAGGGAGTCAAAGGCCACAATGGAACCGAGAGTGCTCTACTTTCTTCCATCATCATTCCTGAACATTATTGTCACAGCAAAAGTAATATTTTCAATGTCTTTTGGCTTCTAAAGGGGGAACATTAATGAGGGGCATTAAAATTTGTAGGATGTAGAAGGCTTAGATCTCTCCATGTTAGATATGAAACATCTAACTCCATCCCTACCACCACACAGAAACAAAAAAAAAAATAAAATTTAAAAAGAGAGAAAGGAAAGAGGAATAGAGAGAAAGATATCTGTATTCCTGCTGGTGTTAGGAACAAAAGGAAACAACCCAGAACTGCACACAGTATTCCAGGGGAGGCCGCCCGGGCCCAGAGCAGAGCAGGACAATCCCTCCCTGGCCCCGCCGGCCATGCTGGGCCTGGTGCCCCCAGGACAGGGATGTCCCTCCTGGCTCCAGGGCACTGCTGGCTCAGACCCAGCTTTCCAACCAGGAACCATCAGGTGCCTTTCTGCAATACTGCTGTTGCTTTAAACCTGAATCAAAGTAATAATGCTGAGGTGGTGGAGCTCTCTCTACAGTTTAGTTCACTGTCTCTCTTGCTTAATTAAGAATACAATCAGTTTGTTTGGAGGCATTAGTTGGCTTTAGGTGCCTACAAGGGGTTCAACATAAAAGGACCTTGAATGCTTTGGGTGAGGTTAGTGATGTCCTCTCCTTCAGCATCAGACAGGTTTCACTCCACAGGTTTCTGAGTGGAAAGTCAAAGAGCTGCAGCTGAATCTGGTGGGCGTTGCTGGGCCACCTCAGCAGAAAAACAGGAGTGATTTAACCACTGGTCAGAGCTGTTCCTTTGCTCAGCAAGAGGAAAAAGATAAGCCACCTGCTGGCTCTTGTGCTTCCTTACTTCCCACTTCCTCTTACAGAGAGTAAATTGGAGCACTGGGCAGTAACCCCTGCAAGCCACCCCCAAATACAGAGAGTTGCTTTGTTCAGAGCTCCAGTCGTGCCTTTTTTAGGTTCCTCCAACTGGTTGCTTCTCTCAGGGGCTGTAGCACGGTTTGGCTGGCATTAGAGTACCCCTGTGCTTGCTTTGCCCTCCTGCCCCCAAGGCAAGGGCCAGACCCCAGCAAGGTGTCTGTCAGCTCTGCTTCCGACATTTCATGCGATGTAATTTATGGGGGTTTAAGTGGAAAAAGGAAGGAAGAAGGAGAAGGAGAAAGATTGGCCTCCTAAGCACACAACTTTACTCCCATCCACACTATATGGCAATGATTTCACTAATTTTTTGTTTGTTTGTTTTTTGTGTGTTTGTGTTTGTTTTCTGTTTGTTTGGGGTGGTGGTTTTTACACAACATGATGAGTGAACATGCTCTGTGAAAAGATTTGGTGAGAGCAGGGCAGAAGTTTATTTCTGCAAGACACAAGAAAAGCAAAGAGGGGCAATCTCTTAAATAACAAAATAAAAAATATTTTCCAGCCAGAAATCATCACAGTCAATGAGAATCTTCAAATCCAAGACAGCCTTCGGCTTCATTTGCTGAACAAGGATGGAGATTCTGAAATGCAAACTAGAGTTCACTTTAACGTGTATATTTCACAGTGCTTGTCTTCCTATCCCTTCTGGAGAAGGTTTGGGGTTCTTTTCAGCAGAGCTAATGCTGACAGGAAGCTTTCTGCAGACAAGTGAATAAACCATGAAGCACTTCTTAGGATGGAATTTATTTGATTACAATTAGCTGAGTGTTTTCTCTGTACAGCTGAATCTGTGCTGGTTGTTCTTTGTCTTCAGCCATCTCCATGCATGGACTATCCACAAGGGGAAGATAAAACCTGCACAGCACAGCAGAGCAGGACAGAAACTTTCATCTTCCTTCAGACATGTACATAACCCACCGTAAAATGTAAAAAAAACCCAGAAACAAACTAACTAACAAAAGCCCCCAAAACAACAACAACAAAAAAAAAAACCCACAGAAACAAGACAACAGAAGCAAGTAAGAATCAGAACAGACCTCAGTCAGGAGTATGGGCACTTACTTTATGAGATACAGGATCATACGGATAACCTAAATATGTTGTAAAAATCCCAGCAATTGGGCCAACAGCCTTATCAAAGACCATACTCGCATTTTCACAGGGCATTAGAAGACTTCTGCTGCAGAGCATTGCCAGCTGGGAATATAATTCATTTTTGCCCTATCTCCAGCAGACTGGTTAATGGTAAAGAAACATTTGGTTCCCTGACTCTGATACAAGTAATGAAGTTTTTATTATGGCAAACCTTGTGTTTCCCCCTCTATGGCAAGCCATTTAAGATGTGAAATTTCTTTCAGGAGGATGGCAAGCTAGAGGAGTTCCAGCCAGATGACAAGCAAGATGGATGACGAGCAAGAAGATTGTGATGGATGCTGTTAAGGAATATTGGATGCTGGACTGAAGCTGTCTGGATTTAACAGCTCATCACTAGTTACTAAACCTGCTGAAGCCTTAGGCTGTAAGCTGTGAACTTTCATGCAGATATGTTGAACTTCTGAGCTTTTATCTACTTCCCTGAAAGAGGGACCCAAGAGATGGTTGGAGCTGGAAGACAAGGAAGTTCCAGCTATCAGCAGAAAACACACCCTCAGAGATAAGATAAAAAAATAGACCACTCAGAGACAACAAAGAGACCTGATGAGCAACAGGAAGACCCCAGATCCTGGCATTTTTGGTCTGAACTTCCACCTGAGTGTTTGGAAACTCAGACTGTAGGGGTATAATTTCCCAGGAATTTCTTTTTTCAGGGTCCCTTCCCACAGGTATCCATCTTAAGCTGTTTCTGCTGCTGTGCAACTCCAGTAAATCACTTTACTGAACTTAAAGGCTGAGATTCTGCTATGGGATACCTTGGGAGGAGAAGCTTCTTTAAAAGATATAATAATAATTTTATTAAGAGCAAGGATATTCAAGGTTAGAAATTGGGGGAGACAAAACAACATCAACATTACAAAGCACTGTAGTTTCTGTGTCAAACTACCTGTTATTCCCCCTTCTCTCCAGAGTGTGTGCAGCAGCCCATAACGATCTAAGTGACTCGGACTTTTCCCCACCTCTCCCTGACAAGCACACACAAAACACAAAAGCCAGAAACCAAAACACAAAAGCAAGAGTTATGAGATGACCAAAACATCAGAACTGGGATCAAATACCAAATAACCTGGATATTAGACACACAAAATCATCCCTCTCACCTTCTGAGAAGAAAAAAGGGCCAAATCTTTGGTATTCATACCCAGAGAAACAGGATACGCTGCAAAATTGCAGATAGTGCTGCAATATTCATTGTTCTCCCTCAGAAGCAATTTTTCTCTATTTTTAAATGCCATTTATGTGTACTTGTAATGCAAATTATTAAATCTAGAATTGTGTTTAACTCCCATTCTGGGAAATTAAGACAATTCTAATCTGTGTTCACAGGTGACCTCCATCTATTATCTTACAACTCAAAAAACTCATTTCATGGGGTTTTTTTCTGAATTATGTTTGGGTCTGTGTTAATACACAGAGTCAGAATTCCAACCATGTCAGCTGACTGGCAGACACTGATCTCCTCTGATCACTCACAGCCTAAAGCCTCTACATGCAAACTTAAAAGACGTTTTTCTTCAGTTTTTTAAGATCTGGCATCTGAATTATGCACCTCCACACCCCCTTTATGAAGAAGTTCACCTGGAATTTGATTGAAAGGAAAATGGAATTTACTAAGATACTTTCCATACATTTTTGGGGGGATAATTTTTTTTTTGCAAGTAAGGTTTTATGCTGAAAGAAAAAGAATATGTTCTTGGAAAAACTAAAGTAAAATAAAAATGCTTCTGTCTATCATTGGAGCCCACCAGAAAACCAGATGGGCATCAGTGCACATTCTACCATCTCTCAGGATTTGGAGGTGGACCATTAAAGAGCTATTGATGGCTCATGGAAAATGTGGAAACAATCCTATTTAGAAATCATTCTACTTATGCATTACACATGCTTTGAATTTCTTTCTCCTTGCACTTTATGACTAAGGACATACGAATGAAAGTTTTTAAATAGTTCATCTGTTCTTCTGCTTCATTCTATCCCTGAGCCTCTTTTCAAAGATGGAGTTACTGGCTGCAGTAGAAATGAATGTTGTAGAAAAGACAATTTAATTTCTTATGGAAAAAGGGAGCATAAGAGTGTCAAAATAACAAACAGATTCTGTAATAAAGAGATGCAGAAAACATATTTTCCTTATAGTGGAAAGACATATAACAGTGACATTCAAAACTCAGCCAGAGCCCCTGCTGAGAAAAGCACTTAACCACATGCTCAACTTCCAAGTGGCTGCTTATGTCCATCAAATTCAGCAGGGTATGGGTGTCTGTCTGGAGCTCCCCAGCTGCTTAAATCACTGCTCAACAGGGTAAACCACTCACACAGGGCCTAAGAGAATCACTCTCAAATGTGCACTGACTTCAGACAGTAGTACTCTACTCCAGTTCTCAGAGGGGGTGCTCTAAAATCTTACTACGTAACGTTTGCCTCCGAGTATTTTTTTAATAAATTAAGCTGCAGTCCTTTACAAAATCATTTTCTGAATTACAGACCAGTATTACCCAGATGCCTGAGACTTGAAATGTGTTACAGGAGGCAAAAAAAACCAGTTCCCACAAGGATTTGCTGCCCCTGTGTGCTAGCTCAAGTAAGAATAAGAATAATATTCTGGAAAGAGATGTCCATAAAAACACACCAACTCACTTGTGTCTCCTGGAAAATAACCATTAATAATTCTTACCCTTCAGTATTCGCAAAACATTTTTCATCAACTTCTCCTGTCGCCTGATCAGGGCAATTGGAAGTTTTGTTTTAGTGCAAGGCAGACTTTGCAGCTTGCTAATAGCATTTTGTGCAACAGAAGGTGTCTTTCTTTTATGATACAGCACACCTCTATCCTCAAAGATCCAAATCTAGCTGATTAATCCTGACCCCCCCATATCATATTACTGTGGTCAATATTTCTACAGAAATTATCCATTATGAAATAGCCTGTTCAACACTTTTCCCATGGGATGGATCCCAGATTGAACCCTAAACCCATGCCTGCTTGAAATTTTTCTTAAAGAAAAATTCCTAGGAGATCTGCCTCTAAATTACATGAAGCTTGTCTCCAGCTATAGGACCTCATTATCACAATCTTTCTAACAGAAGCTCACAGAATATTCAGATGAGAAGAGATTTTGAAATTACTGTCTTGCATTACCTATTTAGATGCCATTCCTGCATCAACATTCAACTAGTTTATTTAGAAACTGCCATCACCACCATCATGATGCTGAAAGATGTATCTCAATGTAAATTCTGTAACAGTGAAGAACTAATTCTGTTACCATAAAAGCCTATTTAAAAATCAGCCAACTGAACTGTGTTGCTCCTAATAGCTATTTAGATGGGAAATCTAATTTTGGTTTAGATTAAACACTGTATTTCAAAGGGAAAACTTCATCTAAATATAATTGGATGAAATTACTTTGAACAAGTGCCAAAGTCTACTAGTTGAATGCAGCTCATTATGGCTTTGCTCTTTGGTTGGAATAACCATTAAAACTCAAATCTGATGTTTGGTGGATTCTAAAGGGTATTTTAGTCACTTGCACAAGGCCCATACAATCCTGTACACGGGTTTACTGCTGCTGTGTTGGTTATGCTGTCATGAGAGGCCATCATGGAGTCAGAGAGTCACACAGTCACAGAACCATAGAATGGCCAAGGTTGGCTGATCTGAAAGAATATGGAAGATGGGAGAACCAATTGTGAGGACTAAAGGTTTGCTATGTGACACAGAGGAGTAAAAGGTGTTGTCTAGACACAGTTCTGACCAAAACTTACTAAAAACTATCAAATTTCTGAATTACATCTACTAAAGCCAAGAGCAAAACATCCCGGAAGTGATAAGCCTGTTGAATTACACTTCATTCAGTGTTTTTGTGAAGTGTAACAGGCTTCCAAGGCTTTGAAAACAAACTGCAGTATTCCTACATACATCAGATTTCATTATATTCCTTTGTACTTACAGACTCATCCCAAACAGAAAGAAAAGGGATTTCTGCCTGCTGTGTGGTTGATCCCAGATCACCCTCTCAAACAAGACAGAGGGCATTTATAGAACCACAGAATGGTTTGGGTTCAAAAGCATCTGCAAAGCTCACCGGGTCCAAAATCTTTGCAACTAGCAGGGACATCTTCCACCAGTCCACATTGCTCAGGTCCCTGTCCAACACCAAATGTTTTCAGTCTGGAACATCACCCAGCTCTCTGGGCAACCCGTGCCACTGTTCCACCACTCTCCTCATAAACAATTCCTTCCTTCTATCTAGTCTGAACCTACCCCTCTATAATGTAAAATCATTACTCCTTGTCGTGTTGCTACAAGCCCTCTTAAAAAGGCTGTCCACAATCCCAGGAACAATTCCAGCTGCCTCAGCCTCTTCTTGTAGGAGAGATGTTCCCTCACTCTCATCACTTTTGTGGCACACCTTTGGACTTGCTTAGACAGATCCATGCCCTCCCATGCTGAGGACCTCAGAGCTGGATGTTGATATTGGAAGTAACATAGAAGAGGGTCAGAGATCTGGTATTTTGTTAGCAAGCACACAATATCATCAGTTACCTTGTAGGGCCAATCCAGGAGGTGGGTACTCAGCATACATCACACTCCAAACCATTTAGTCCTGTCAATAACTTTTGATATTGTGGCTTTTTGCCACACAAAACACATTATTTTACATTTAGAATCCCACTAGAATATTTACAAGACTCTCATTAGTAAATTCTCTTGTTTCCCTTATCCTGGTTCCTGGGAGAGAAGACAGAACACAAATAGAATTACAACAAAACCAAATTCCAAATTATTTTATATCTGAAACTTCCCTTGTTTTAGTGTTGACTGTAGCTCTAATTGGATTTTGGATACAGGCTGCTTTCTTCATGTTTAGCTTTACAATCTGCCTAGTATTTTCAACTGAAAATTTTACTCTAGATCTAAAGACTCAAAATGTGTCTATCTCCTCTTTAATGTGTTTCTTTCTGTACTGTAGTTCCAGGAAAAGCAAATCTAAGAAAAATAATTTTTTCAGTTAAAGAAGAAGATGCATTCTTAAAGCTAAACTTGACCCTGAATTATTTCAAATATCTGTTAGCTTTAAAAAATGTTCTATTTTTATTAGAAAGATATGCTGCATGTGCCCATCCCAAAGGCCACTGAACTACTATCACGTTTATGGAGACAGAAATTATTAATCTTTGTGTGCTGTGGTGCACCATGGCACAGTAACAACATTATAGGCCCTTCCAGAAGCAGCATATAAAGAGATTTTAAAAAGAGTTTTGCCCCAAAACCAAAGTGATGGCACTAGGTCTCTGAAGAGAGTAAAAAATGAGTGAGAGAAATGTCAGAGTGTAGTTTAAGGTGCATTTAGTTATCTATTTGCAAATAATTATCTTAGCCCACCTTCTTTGATTCCCTGTACAGTCAATGGATATTCCTCCTCAGTGGGCAATCGCAAGCAATGAGGGCAATCATGATCTTGCTTAGAGTCATATTCTGGAAAAACAACTCCCTATTTTCAGTCCAGAGCTACCTCCCTGATTTTGGCTGCTGCTCTCCAGGCAGATTCCAACACCCCTACCTTCTGATGGAGCCTGAAGGTCGGAATCATTCAGTCCTTATCAAAGCTAGTCAGGCTCAGCAGAAATCTGGACAACAAACCCTGGAATGGATTTTTCTGACCATGTGCAGGATGAAAGAAATTGCACTCAGTCTTCAGCTGATGCTCTCCAGTGCCTGTAAGGAAATTGTGCTCCCCAGATTGATCTGCCCTTTCCTTAGGCAATGAAATTAGGCATATGAATCCTTCCTGTGTCTTTTATTAGACACTAAGTGATATGACTAATACCTGCCAGTCACAATTCATGTTCTAATTTCAAAGGAAGATAAATTCTGACATTATTTAAACCCATCTCATGCTTCACTTTCGAGATTCATGACACAGTAAAGCTAAGAGCAGTGAAAAAGGAGCAGCTGAGGCATTGGAAAATCTGGTTCTGTGCTTCCTGAGTATTTTCAACTACAAGGGCACTTTTCCTGCATTTGTATTTCTTCATTAGCAGAGTTTAGCTCATTACTCCATCTAACAGGCTACAGGAAGAAGGATCAGTCTTAATATGGATGGATATATGTAGTACATAAGTGGTTAAAATGTTGTGTTTCCAGGTAAGGAAGCAACAAAGCCAATAATCCTAGAAAGAAACAGAGTAGGTAGAACAGCGTTGCATAAAACCCAGTGAGCTGGAGGACATGAATTACAATGTCTCTAAGTCTGGAGGAAATGGTCATTTTCATAGTGCCATTTATGCCTCGTGTTAAATGTATTTAGCTAGAGTTTCTGTCTTCATCCTTCCCCCAAGAATATAAATTAGAGCCCCCATGAAACCAAAGCTATAACGTTGCTATGAGATGCAGACTGAGAGCACAGCTACAGAGGCTTTCCTGGGGCAGTATAATTTTATACCTTCATATATTTCTTTCCCACATCTGATCCTTTATGCTGAGAGCAGATTTCTGCCCTGTTAATGGAAGCACAGCTTCTGTCCTGAACCACTTCCAGTCAAGTTCTGTCAATGACGGACTCCTGGGTTGATTGTTTGAAATGATTAATTTTTTTTTTAACTTCTCTCAAAAAGAAATGTACTCTGGAGCAATGTCTAATCCATTGAGAGACCTGATCTTTCATTCTAGCAGAATGCAGAAAACCTCATTTTTTAATGAAAAATAAGTTCCTAGTAAACTATAAATGAAAAGATGAGCTTGTTATTTAACTGTCACCTTTCATGTGTGTCAGATAAATGCAATTTCAAGACACTTTAATCAAAACTAAATTGTTTTTTATATATGAATATTTGTCCATTTGAGACTTAGTTTTTACCCGTGTTGAAAAATGTCAGGATCCAGGCAGCTGTAATAGCAAGGGACACACAAAGTAGCAGAGAAGAATTGATAACAAGAAAACAAAGGGACCATCTCCCCTCTGCTGCTCATCAGCATGGCTCTGCTGGTGCCAACAGAACTGAGATAATTCCTGGAAACTGGGTGTTAGGAATGCAAAACTGTAACCTGACTCTGTTGGTACCAGAAGGAAATCTGCTGTTCAGCTGAGGCTGCAAAAGCAGGGAACAGAAGCAGAGGTGAAAAAGACTCAGGTTTGTTTCAAACAGAAAATGGATATTAGAGCTGGTGAGAAGCTTC
>WEKY01050739.1:0-23346 GCA_013390045.1 Picathartes gymnocephalus
GGGCCTGGGCTGGCAGATGGCCCAGGCATCTGTGCGGTTTCTGGACAGGCTGGAACTTCCAGTGGAAGGGGCAATGACCTGTGGATGAGTTCATGTGGGAGCAGGACACCCAAAACATTTGTGGCTGTGCATGAGTCGACAGCAGAGCAGTTGCATCTTGACCTGTGTGTGGCTGTGGTTATGTCTGTGCTGCAAGAGGTGTACCTCTGATGGGATTTTGGCCCAAGCATAAGTCTGTGCTGGAGAAGGTACCTCTCAAAGTATCTGTGTCTCTGTGTAAGTTTATTGCCACGTATGTGGCAATGGATAAGCCCACGACAGAATATGTATTCTCCTTGCACTAATGTGCAGTGTTCTGCTTTTTTCAAACTGCAAGCTTTGCAGATCTGCAGATCTGCAACATGTTTTGCAATGAAAACAAATACTTCTTATATCCTGAAGTACTTCAAAAACAAGACACACAGAATCCTATCAGCAAGTGTACTGAATAAAAATTGCTTTAAAAAACAAAGAAGATTGACTACTCAGGATAAAATTCGACCTGGCAAATCTATCATTAAAATTGACTAGCTTAAGAATGGAATCTATCTGCCAATCCTCTGCTCTAATAATAATAATCATCGAACATCTGATATGTTGTTGTCATCCATTAAAACAATTATTTTTTTCTGGGCAGAAAATGAAAACAAGTTCTAATACTATTGTAGGGAATAATTCAGAAAGGTGAAGATTTTCAGTATTTGTAGTTAAAATAAAATTGCTATATCCCCAATTAGCTAACTTAAGACATATTCTGTTTGGTTTTTTTTTTTTTTTAATCTGTTGTTTTGGGTTTTTTTAAGCTATTGAGGTCTAAACACTTTCGAAGTGATTAAATAATCTCTCAAAAATCAGTTAGCCTCGGAAAAATATTAGTTACCTACTTTGTAAAGATTTTACTTCTGATAGTCGTTCTCTGTGTTGCAGATGATGCATATTCCAATGTTAGGAATATTCCACTGCATGCTAATACACTTATATATACTTTAGCAACAAATCCTGTGCTTTCTTCTAAAACGTATGAGCATAATAAAGGGAGCAATAATTTCTACATCTTAATTTCCTATGCTGTGTTTTCAACTTTCAAGTAAGAGGTAGTAAAAATATCCATAACCGTCCAATATTACTTGAACAGGTTATGGAAAAAAAAACCCATATAATTGGATGTTTTACCTGTTAGGTATAAAATTCACTAATGATGAAGCTGCAAAAACATTTTCAGTGATTTCGTTTGCTTCCTAGTGTGCTCATGATTGGATGTTACTACATACCAAACTTTACCTCGAATAGAATCAGTGTATCTTCATTTCTTTGTAACATATATCTGTCCACCATTAACTTTTATTGCACATCAAAGTCCATTTGCAACTATATATATTGTTGCCAGAAGGCAATTCTTCTCTCAAGTTGTCTTTAAAACACTGCTTCATTTCTTTTGACATAGGTATTCTTGCAACTTTTTCCTTCGCTACACTCCAGTAATATTGCCTGGGACCAGGAGACCCTGACACCTAACCATTTTTGTTCATTAGGATGGTTTTCAATAGTATTTGAAGTCCCTTTTGTGTTTCCCATCCATGTGTATCATAGTGATCTCAATTCTAGCCCTTCTTACTATGCTTGCCTTTGATTTTAATGTTGTTGCATTATAAGACAATTTGAGATATGTAAAGCATACAGCAGTGTGAATGTACCGCTGTGTGATGTGATGCATCTTATATTCTTTCAGCCTTGATTTTAGGGGTTTATCTGATATTTCCAGCATAGTATTTTGCCTAAAATTTTTCTCCATCACTTGAACAGTAGTGCTAAAATTGTTAGTCACATCTTTGAGGACAGATGTGTTATTGTAAATTCAGAATATGTTGGGAGTCAAACAGCTCTCTGCAAGAGTAAGGTTTTAAGAATATACAGTCTTAAGAATAGATCTAATTGCCTAGAATCAAGAGATTATGGAAATCTATAAAATCTGCAAATAAACTGGAAAGTTTTTGTACCAGGAACTAAGTATATGATTTGTAGAATAAGGGTCTCAGTGAAGTTGGCTTTGCATTTTCTTAAACCTTTTATATTTCTGGCATCAGAACTGAGTAGTTTCCCCTTAATTGCAATAATCACAATAAAAAATTCTCTTCTGCCTACCCTGTTAACTCTTTTATCTTGGAATCTGTGTTAATGGATACATTTCTTTACTTCAGGGAACACTTAAAAAACATTGAACTGATTGCTTTTTTTATACTACTCCATAGATTTGATAATATGTATGGGTTGACTAGAGTGCATGATTTCTTTGCAATTATTTCATTAAAAGAATTAATTAATTTTACTGGATAATAACAGATGACTTTTTAATCCATATAAATAACCTGACTTGGAATCCAAGGATGTTGTGTTTGTTTGGAACAGGTACATTCTCAGTCTGCAGGGCTACTTCAGCTTCACATTACTGTAGCCTGTGCAGAATGGCAACTAAACCCTTAACATAATGGAACAGTGGAATAGTTTTTTACTAATTTATCTTGATAGCTTAAAAATTTTGAAGCTAACAAAAACATATACTAAATACTAATTTGTATTTTCCTTACCCTTAGGTATACCAACTAAATCATCTGAACCTGCTATAAAATTTATAATGTGTAATTATAGATTAAATAATAATAAAGCAAAAGTAATTTCAGCAGGTGGAGGAATAGTAATAAGCTGAATGGTTGTTGTTAATACCTTTAATTTTAATAGAACAAACATTTTAACTAGCAGTTAAATGTTAGTTTTTCTCACAAATACTAATTTAACAAGGTATGAGAGAATGGATAAATTCTATTAGCAGAGAAAAAGAAAGGTGCAAAGGGGGCAGATGTTGCCAGCTCACTGCCTAAACACTTCATTTATAAAAGAGTATTTTAGTCCTTAGAAACCCATGGACCATGCTTACATATCCCTGAGATTCAGGTATGTGTTCTGATTTGTTTGAACACAAGTAAGACTGAAAATGAAAACTATCAAGTAGAGAGGTTGTGTAATTACTATGAGTGTCTGTGGAGTTAAGGAGCCAGGCCTCAAGCAATGATTTTAAGATGGTGTAGAAAGGACAGAACATCTATAGGCACCAGGACCAAAGATAATGTACTGAAGAATAATACAGGACTATATGAATTTTGGAGGTGCCTAATGTCTCTTAGATATTATAATTTATGTGTAAATTATAGTGAATTTAAAGTGTGGGATTTGCCTTCTCATGCAGAAAATTTTGGTTTTTTATAACAAAGGAAGAGTCCTTGAAACAAATAAGTTATGCTGGGACCTGACAGCATATCCAAATCAGGGGAAACAGTTCTTTGTTAGCAAGCTGGCAAGATTTCTTGTGTGAGCTTTAAACTAGATCAGAGGGAGAAGGGTATGATATCAGGAAATGGAAAAGTAGGGAATACCATGACACAGTTTGAGGGTGGCAACAATAATGGGAACATTCTTGCTGCTCCAGGGAGCACTGAAGGTTTAAGAACACATCTAAAATGTGTGTACATCAATCCATGCAGTGTGAGAAACAAGCAGAATGAACTGGAAGCATCGATCATTTCCCTGATGATGTCATTAGTATCAGTGAGGCTTGGTGGAATGAGTCCCATGACTGGAGTGCTAGTGATGCCTTATCAGCATCACTGGAAGGCTATAGGTAGGTCAGGTGGGAGAGGCTGTGCAGGCAACGTGCAAATATTGCTCTATACGTATTGGAGAGGTTTGATTCTAAAGCCCTTACAATTAGGGAAAAAAGCTCTTGGTGAAAATTAGAGGGATGGAAAACAAGGGTTATGTCTCTGTGGGTGTCTACGGCCAATCACCAGACCAGGATGTTAATGTGGTGGAATTACTCTGTAGGCAATTAGGAAAAAAAATCTCTGGATTCACAGCCCTTGTCCTCATGGGAGATTTCAGCTTCCCAGATATCAACTGGAAATACCATACTGCTTTGACAAGCAGCTCTGGGAAATTCTCAGATATTTGAAGGTAATTTCCTGTCACAAGTACTCAGTGAGTCAACTATAAAGTTACTCTCCTACATTGTTACTTATAAATGGAAAAGGACTCAGGAGAGATATGTGATGTATTGTCTGCAGTGATCAGGAAATAGTTGAGCTTAAAATTTTTGGTTAAATATAAAAGGGTAAGCAGAATTATTACACTGAGTTTCAAGAGAGGGAAGTTTAAACTGTTCAGGTTCTTAGCAGCGTGTCCTGGGAATTTGCTCTTGAGGGTTTAAGGATCAATGAGTCTCAGGGTTTAACTGCTCAATTTTGAAGAAACTCCATTTAAAGCACAGAAGCAGATTTTAAACTTGTGACACAATGAGATGGACATCCCATTGTGTCACAGGTCAAGCAAGAGGAAGCCAAAGACTCAGTTGACTCAGCTCCTCTTGGAGCTTGTAAGGAAAAAGAAATTGTTTGGTCTCCAGAAGCAAGATCAGACTTCACAGGCAGACCACAGAGTCCTCATTCACATATGCAGGGGGAAAGTACAGAAGACCACATCTCGGCTAGACCTGATACTGGCTAGGGCTGTGTCAAATAACAAGAAGGAGTTTTTCAAGTATGTTAGTAGCAAGATGAGGCCCAAGGAAAACTTTGGAACTATACTTGATGAAGATGGTCACTTGTCAAATAGGAACTGAGAAAAAGTGGACATATTTAATTCTTTTTTCTCCTTCAATCTTTAATAATACTGATACACATTGTGCTGCCTGGTTTCCTGAGATAGCAGATCATGACTGCTGCAACAGTGACTTTCCATTTGTGGACACTACTGCTAAGTAGGGTCAAGGTCTTTTTCAGTTTCCCATGATCTGAGAGAGAGGAGTTGCAGAAGATGTCAGAAGGGAGCACAGACAGGAGAGCTGACCTGAACTGGCTGAAGGGCTATTCCATACTATAGAATACCATGCCCTATATATAAACTGAGGGAAGTGGGCTCAGAGGGCACAATTGCTGTTGAGGGATAGACTGGGCATTTGGAAGTGATAAATTTGAATTTTTTTCTTGAGTTTTATTTTTTTGTTTCTTTTTTGTTATCTACCCTTTTATTACAACTATTACTGTTATTACCATTGTTGTTGTTGTTGTATTTTACTTTATTATTTTTAAACTGTTTTTATCTCAACCCACAATTTTACCTACTTCCTGTTCTCCTCCCTGTCCCACCAAGACAGGGAGTGAGTGGGTATCTGCAGGGCACATGGTTGCCAGCTGGAGCCAAGCTACACTGTCACCAAAGGTGGCTGATCCCCACTGGCATTCATGATTGTCTTGATCTCAGTTTGTTTCAAATGCAGACGTTCAAAAATCATGGTCAAACTTTGAAGGTTCCTCACAAATCCCCTCTGAGTATTAAAATATCTATGCTGGTTTTGTCAGTGATAGAATGAATTTTCTTCATAGTAGTTAATGGATGACTGTGTTTTGGGTTTCTGCTGAAAATGTAGCAATAGCTTAATTATTGCTGAACACTGCCTAGACAGAGCCAAGGCCTTTTCTGCCCCTCATGCTGTTCCACCAGCAAATAGGCTGAGGGAGGACAGCTACCCGGGAGGGGAGACAGTTTGGAAAGCTGGCTGTAGATGTCCAAAGAGATTTTCCATACCACAAGGCATCAAGCTCAGTAGTAAAAAATGGGGGAAGAAGGAGTCAGAAGGACAAGTTCAGACTCCGAAGGACAAGTTAACACAGTTCTTAGAAAGTAAGACAGATAATGGTTCTGCTGGTTGACTATGAAGGAAGATTAAAGTAGAAAATCAGTTGAGCAATGTGCTAACGTTGAACTTAAGGGATTTTGATATGGTTTTTTTTTAAATGTACTTTTCCTACATATAATGTTATTAGTCTGGTACAAACAAATAGCTCTGGGTGCTTCTTGAGGTGCACCTGCAGGCGATCTGCCCTCCCTTTGGCTTCCCCTAAAATCTTTTTAACCCTGATCTCATCTTCTTTTTTTTGAGCTACTCTTTTAACCAAGCAACCTGTGGGAGCAGAAGGCTATGGCATTGTCTAATTGATATGACCTGACTAAGAACATTCTTTTTTAAGAAGCAAATATAATTTTTCTTATATGCTTTGAAATATTGTGTTTAATTTACACAGTAAAAGTATGTTAATGCAAGATCCATGCTGACATTTTTTCCAATGTGAAGTATGGGGTTTTTTTGGAGGCTTTATGTGAATACAGTCTTCTATTAAATTGTTATACAACATATAATGTGAAAGCAGAAGGAGGAAATTGAAAAATGGTTTACTCATCATCAAAAACGGTAATTTTTAATTATGCATGTGTAGAATTACCAGCTATGTTTTTAATTCCCTTTGTTGGTAGAATATCTGTTTAGTACAAGTAGTAAACATGAAATTGCAGCAGACACTGTTTGAAGAAAGAAGTTCTTAGCATACAAATCCATAGTGTAAAGGATACAGACATTGAGAACAGATGGTCTGCTAACCATAGAGAACTGAAGTAAATGAAGAAAACAACATAAACCCAAAATTTTATTTTGCAGCTTCAGAGGAAAATTTAACAGTCTATTCAGAACTTAAAACAAACCTACATCTAGAGCTCCGTCCTTGTCTCTGGTGTCAAACTATCCCTTCTTTACGATTTTTTCCTTTCAGTCTGCAAAAAGGATTTTCTGAACCTCCTTGTCTGAAGGTTAACACAAAATAAATCTTTGTATATTCGCTTTCCTTAGGGTCAGACAGAATCAAGGTCTCTTTCCTGAAGGTTAAAGTAAAAATAACTTAGGACACAGCTGTTTCCAGGCAGTTTTCTTTCCTAAAAGCCTTGTTTACTCAGCTGGGAAAAGATGAAGACTACCTTATTTCCATATTATTTCATCTTTTTGTAATCTTTCACCCATTCAGAAATCGGTATTCTTGACTCTTGTTTCCAAATAGTAATTCCTATTTAATAGCTTATATATGTGGCCTCTGTTTCCTAACCTAAAACCCCAACTGAGAACTCTGACCCTTTATGTATAACACATTATGTAAGGTGGGTTTTTTTTGGTTTTTTCTTGTTTCAAAATAAGAAAATCAAGACCACATATAAAAGGACCTAATAAATCCAAAAATTCAGATTGAATTAGGGTTTTATAGGCCTGCTGTACTATCAAAGCTGTGACAATCTGTTTTCCTCTGTTTTTCAGGAAGAGTGTTTTTTCTTTAATGCTGTAATATTTTTTTGGCATAGATGACTTTTTAAAATGCAGATTTCCAGAGATAACAATTAAATAGTGTTTGAACAAAATTTGATTAAGAAGTACATGTTGATGGCAGGTTATATTTACCTGCACTTGCCCAAATGAACAGTAGACAAAGATATAACTACTTGATCTTTTCCAGATGCAGATGACTCATTCATTTCAGTATGTAAATTACAATTTATGAACTTATTGCTAAGGAAAGCAAAACCTGAACTCTCCTACACTGATATAGACCTGACTCAAAATTCTGGATCTGGTCTCAGCAGATGTCTGAAACTTACACATGGATTTTTGCAGCTAAACATTGTCTTCAGAAAAGCTTTTAACCACAGATCATGTGGAACGATGCAATGATTTAGAATACTGCCATCTTTTTTAGGCAGACAAATAAAAATGTGAGTGTTTTCTGATGTTTTCCAGATGAAATAAGTTGGCTTCATTTAACTGTCTGGTGAAGACCACTGAACCAAACTGAAATTATCTGACTTCATGTGAAGACAAGACATCTCTTCTATTTTTACCTATTGCTCATCTTCTTTTTTCAATTCTTAGCAGATAAAATTTATGTTTAATTTGGATTAGTAATTAAGACACAGATAATTTTTAGAAAAGACATGAGCTGTTCTCTTTGGTAACATTGGTGCAATCATACTGCTAATTTGTGCAGTATTTGTTCTGTGTTATGTGAAGCAGCTGCAAATAGAAGTTAATTACAAAATATATAAATGACAACACCATAAACTTTCCTTTAATAGCAGGAATGGGGTTTTTTTTTTAATTATTATTACGGTATTTTTTTCTGACTCTTCCCAAAGGTTAATGGATTAAAAACTAATTTTTTAAACTCTACAGAGGTAATCTAAAATCTTCTTTACACAACCCAAATTTTCTGACTCTTTAGATCTGTAAGCAAACCTTAAGGGTTGTTAACATTGTCTAGATAAACAATTAAAGCCATGTGGATCTCAGCTCTTTTCAAGAAACGTACTTCACCTTTGAGTTGCTACAGCTTTCTTGGCCTCAATGGAAAGAGATAGCTCTGACCTCCATTTGCCTGTGGATGAACGTATTCCTGGCATTTTGCTTAGAGACAATCTACACTCTGCCCCAAAAATCAAACTAAGATTTATAAGATAATGCTGAACTGACCAAAAGATTGTATCTTCATTAATGGAAAGTAACAGAGAAACCAGTACAGCTAGCTGCATTCTCCTGAAGGAAAAGCAGCAACAAGAAGAATTCTAAAAGTGAGAACAGGCATGGACAAAAAAAGGAACAAATGAAGTGCAAACATTTTGACTTTTCTTCAGTATAACTGGGGTGTGGGATAAAAACCAAACTTTGTTTTTAACCCAAACTCCTGAGGGTAGATCAAAGGAATTTCTACTGCCTTGATGTAAGCTTAGAATTTCTACATTTATCCATATACTATTTTCATGGTTCTATTTCAAATCCTTGTTGGTCAGAGTAGGAGTAAAAAAGCACAATAAAAGGATTTAAAACTAGGTTTTAAGGAGATCACTGAATTCTCCTCTGGTGTGTATTTCTCCACTGACAGCATTTTTATAATTTCAGATTTACTTTAAATGCTCTTAGGATGCTTAAGTAAATAAAGAACTTTTTCCAAATTTCCCACTCAAAACTATTAACAGAAATTGCAGAGTTAACCAGTAGTAGCTGGAGGATCGTCTTATATTGCTTGAATATTATTGTAAAATGTACTTTATTCTCTGCGTAAGGTGTTCTCTGAAATATATCCAGCTGTACTGTTTGTATACTGATGAGCGATGTCCTGCTGAAATTCACTCTTAAGCTATACAGCAGAAGTTTACTGGACATACACAGAACTCTAGTTCTATATCTATACAGATTCATAATAGGATTTCAGCTTTAGATTGCTTTACTTAATTTCCATTTCTTCCCCTAGCCCCTTCAGTTAAGCAAAAAACGACTGCAGTCACAGAAACATCTAATGGAATTATTACAGAAGAATTTCTGGATTTTTCAATTTGAGAAGCACTATATAGTGAAAGAAGGATATTTTAAGAGTGTGAGTGACCATCCCAATCTGGCAGTTTACAATACCTGCAGCATAGTGGTCAGAATACATCCATTATGCATATAGGACACTGAGGATCAATGGGGTGCAAGTCTTTTATGCATAATGAGTAGTCCTGCAGCTTTTGTATCAAGGGACAAAGGAAAGCCTGTACATGGATAACTTTTATGAATACTCTTGCATTTTGTGGTTTTGCAGTCAATAAAGAAAGATTTCTCCATATTACCAATTAGAGCTTTACTCAGGTAGAAGTTCACATATTTGCTGTGTTTAAACACATTGTATCTAATGTCTTACCCCAGACAGACAGACATCAGTTCCATATGGTGCACTTCTCCTTTTTCCTAATCTTATTAACATTTTCAAATATGATTTGGGAGTTGGAAAGATTTGTATAAATTGCAACCTTGATCATTGAATTTCCTCTTGTCATGTCTGCTTCTGCCATATCTGCAAATCTACTTACTTAAAATGTGAACATTATTATAATATGTATCACATTTTACATTCTGAAAGACAAAGCTTTCTCATTTATCACAGCATGTATGTGCATATTTTTACATAAGAGAATCATAAAATAGTTTTTGTTGAAAGGGACCTACGGAAATCACCAGAAAATTTGCAGGAAACACTGAGCTGTGTGAGACTGTTGATGCTGGAGGGTAGGAAGGCTCTGCAGAGGGATCTGGACAGGCTGGATTGATGGTCTGAGGCCAATTGTGAGAGGTTCAGCAAGGCAAAGTGTCAAGTCCTGCCCTTAGGTCACAACAGCCCCAGGCAGCTCTACAGGCTGGGGGCAGAGTGGCTGGAAAGCTGCCTCGTGAAAAGGAGCTGGGGGTGCTGCTCGACAGCGACTGAACATGAGCCAGGGTGTGCCCAGGTGGCCAGGAAGGCCAAAGGCATCCTGGCCTGTATCAGCAGTAGTGTGGCCAGCAGAACTAGGAAAGGGATTAGCCTTGACAAAAGGGGGCTTGGGGCAACCCTATCACTCTCTGCAACTACCTGAAATGATATTCTAGAAAAGTGGGGTGTGGGCCTCTTTTCACAGGAAACAATAGGATGAGAGGAAAAGGCTTATAGTTAGGTCAGAGAAGGCTTCAAAGAGAGATTAGGAAAAGTTTCTTCGCTGAAAGTCTGATCAGGTATTGCAGCAGGCTCCTGAGGGCTGTGGTACAATCACCATTCCTGGAAGTGTTCAGAAAAAATGTCTTAATGTGGCACTTAGGGACATGGTGTAATGGTGAGCCCAGCAGTGCTGGGGAAGTTTTGACTTGGTAATATCAGAGGCCTTGTCCAACTTTAACGATCCTATGATTCTGCTCATAATAATTATTCATAGGTAGGCCAAAAAACAAGTTTTTGAACAGGTTGTTTAGGGTCTGTGCACACAGTTTTTTATACATACAGGGCCTTATATTCAATGGGTTAGGTGCATACCAAATATCCATGCAATCCATGCAACTCATCATGGTTTGCAAGGATCTGCTGGATAGGCTTTAGAGATTATGGATTTTAATGCTGAATTAGAATGTAGAGCTAAACAAACAAAAAAAAAAAAAATTAAAAATGGCCAAAAAGGAAGAATTGCAAACACTTGAAAATGTAGGGATTTCCACATTTCATTCAAATATTAAACAGTAGTTAATTTAGGGGTTTCCAGTGGGGACAGTCCACCTGCAAATTTTTCCTTCTCCAGTTTTTCCCAGAAGTAAACTGTATAGTATTCATTAATTCAGGAGTTAGCTACGTAGGAAGATTGGGCGCTGGGCAAAACACTATGGAGATAAGTCTGCTTCATTCTGTTGAAGACCTATATGCATATCAGAATAATTTTGAAATATCTCTAAAATTTTTCGTGATTTAATAGATAATGAAGAAAGAAGTGCGCAACACAACTCTGAGCTAGAGAGAGAAAATGTTTGCTACCAAAAGTGCTTTTAAAATTTGGGTTGTTTGGGCTGGTCTCCAGTTTTGTAGAATTATGTTTGTAGAATTATGTTGTGGGGGAGAGGAGTGTGAAAGAGAACAAGTCAGTGTTGAATGGGCAAGGTAACAGACTATTCGCTCTGATTGTCTAAATCAATGTTAGCTGCTTCATCAGCATTTTTTTTTCTCTTCAGTAGCTACCAATTACCAAAAAGCTCAATAAGCTTTTTCAGTTTATGCAAAAGGAGGATTTGTAATATGCCTCAAGTGCTTTCCTGCTTAATATACCCTCATGATTACACTTCTCTATTTAGAGTAGAAGTAGTGGCTTTTACACAATTGTCAGAGCTTTTAATTGGTTGTCAAGATTTCTGTTTCATAAGTAATCATTTCTGAAAACTACCAGCACTCAGTTTAGAAGTGCTCATTCCTCTGTTTAATCACAAACTGCCTAGGTGACACTACCAAGTCTGTGCTTTTGTAGGAATATCATGGAATTCTTACTCCTTGTCCTATAGACTGAGCACTTGATAAGGATTCTCGCAGTTTTATTCCTCTTTGCAGAAACAGTCTACAATATCATAACAGGTATCTGATTCTGCCATTATTCTGCTATACAAGCATGTCAAACTTTCCAAATTATTGATCAGTTAAGAAAAGCAGTAAGGTTATTTTATTATTTCTCTATTTTAAAATGTCAGTTTTAGCTGACATATATTGACTTGTCTTATTTAGGAATATTAATATCTATTTTCCTAGAGAACATTGAGGGCACCCAAGGGGATGGTGAGTAAAATGCTTCTGACCTTGCTAAGCACTAAGATATGCATGTTTTGAACCTGCACAGGGGAAAACATGATTTGACAGGTAAGAAATGTTTTTATAGGGAAATGAAATCACATTCACAAATTCATAATACATGGATGATTATCATGTTATAGAAACTTAAGGAGGCTAAATGATCACCTTTTCCAAATGAGTGTGATAGTATCTCATACCACCTTTTTTCTATTTTTTTTCTGTACTTCCATTTCTTCCTTCTGTAATAACAAGCCCCCTACCTCCACAGATCAAGTATTTCTGTCAACAAGAGTAACCAGCCTCAGCTCTCAGAACTGTAACATTTGAAAAGCATTACCAGCTAGTAAAGTGAGTTCTGCTGCTGATATGGCTTCTTCTCTGTCTGCCATTAGTAGGATCCCTGCTGTGTCTGTCATGATGCAACTTTGGCAATTCTTGTTTGCAGCTGTCACAGTTGCTTCCAACAAAACATGTAAACTCCAAAGTCTGTAACTGCTTTAAGGGAAAAAAAAAAAAGGTAAAAACGCATTTGGAATACTATTGATGTGTTATCTAAGACTATTGGCAAGTTCCAAAACTGCAACTGAAGTAGTGTGAAATATTCTTAGGGCAGAATTAGAGTTGATTTTATTGCCAAACTTACACAAGCCTATTCCTCAAAAAGTGATTGGATTTTGCTTCAGAATAATCTTAGCTTTGAAACCTAGTATAAACACAATACATTTCAGGATAAGTTGCTATCCTAAGATGCGTTTAATATCTTTAATGTATTTTCAATCTTATATTCACTTCAAATGTATATACCTATATGTATTTATTAATACATATACACACAATCCCTTATGTAAGAGAAGTAATATTAGTAGCCTCTGATTCAGAGTGTTATCTGAGCTGTTTCTTTAGTATTGCACTTTTTTTGAAGTTAAATATCCCAACATACCTTCCCAAATCAGGTGACTAATGTGCAGGGATTCTCTGATTCTTGACTCACAGATAAAGTGGGCCATACTCATAATTAGGTATATATATATATATATAGCTATGCCGTACTTGCTTTATTAGCTACTAGTTATAAATCAACATGAATGCTGTTTCTGAAGACCCTTGTAGCATATATAATTTCCTAAAAAAGGTTGAAGCTTAATAGAGAAATAAAGTACTAGGACTTTGTAAGGATTGTATGGTATAAAAAAAAATAAACATGGCTAATTCTTTCTTTTCAGATGAGGCTGGACTCCAGAAAGTAATTGAGCCTCTTAGTAAACCTGCTTCCTTCTCTTCAATTTTTCTATGACCCTTAACCCTTTTGCCTAGGTATAAGCTGTGAGTCTGTGAAGCAGTGAATCGGTTTAATTTATCACAAAGGTGATCCCAGGGCTGGAACACTTCTTCTATGAGGACAAGTTGAGAGAGTTGGGATTGTTTAGCCTGGAGAAGACAAGGCTCCATGGGGACCTTGCAGCAGCCTTCCAGTACCTAGACAGGACCTGCAAGAAGGTTGGAGAGGGACTTTTTAAACGGACATGTAGTGATAATGGCCTTAAGCTGGAGGAGGCTAGGTTTAGATAAGGTATTAGGAAGAAATTCTTTGCTGTGAAGGTGCTGAGACTCTGGAACAGGTTGCCAGAGAGGTTTTGGACTCCCCATCTCTGCAAATGTTGTTCTATGGTTCTATGATTCTATGAAAAATCAACTATATACAACTTACAATGGAAAGAAATCCTGTATGCAAGGAGTTTGAAAAAAAATAAATTACTTGTAATGCAAGGAATTTTAAGAATTGAAAAATTACAGTCCAGCTCTGCAATTAACCTCTGGAGGCGATATTAGATGAGTAAAATCTTGACCAAGTTTGACAAAGAGGGAGGCATCTAAATAAGGTCACAGGTAAAGTGGTGTGGGTAAAACTCAAGGATAGTCATAAAGATGATTTGAAGGTTTCAGTGTTCAAAGAAGTCAGATTTTTTGGAGGATAAAGGTTTAAACTAAATAGACTTGTATTCCCCATCTCTGAGAACAGCAAGGAGGTTGCTAGTCATAGCTTGTAGTTGCTAAATACTTAACTATACAAACAATATTGGAGAAGTTTCCTTGGATTGTCAGAACATTTTTAAGCTTTATCCTTAGTGCCAAATGCCAAACACATTTTGAACTGAAGCCAGTAAAATTTGTTAATCACATCAGCATATTATTCTACCTTCTCTGTCTGGTTGCTTTACGCTTGGCTTCTAGGAGAATATAACTTGTATTAGGTATTTTTCTTACCCAACCCTTTTGCTAATAAATATAGCTGACTTCGCTGGCAAGCTGCACAGTGACTGCAGATGTTGTCCAGGGAATTTGGTTTTTATCCAGTATGAGATTTTGCTGCTGGTGGATTTTACAATGTCAAAGGTACTGAGACTTGTAGACTCAGAGTTTTCTCTCAAGATTTCTTCCAATAAAAGGAGAACGAATCTCTTCCATGATGCAATTAGAAAACTGTCTGGGTAGAAAGACAATAAAAGAAGAAAATGAGGCCTGGGAGTTAAAAAGTAACCAAACCAGAAAAACAAGCAAATGAACAAAAAATCCAGACCAATCTAAAAGAAGAACAAATCTTGCTGTCACCTGTCTCTTATAATAATGATCCTTTCTTTGCATTTGGCATAACAACAGACAGTGTCCTAGAAGACCAATTTTCCTGACTGCTAATTAATCAATGAAAACTCTACTATTCTACCTATATTCTACTACTTCCTTATTTCTTTCATTACTTTTTGATACCATTCTTCAGCTTCAAATATCCTAAGCTCTTTACCAGTACTTAACTTTAGGCTGGTCCTGGTTGGATAAACGCAGATGTCACCTGCACCTGCTACTCTGGTTTTTGGTCCTCCATATGTTCTGTCTTTAGTTTTCAGGTGCCTGAGAGATGCCTTTCAAATGTGTATTTTGTTTCTGGAATGAACAGACACACACTCTCTATTAAATTGCAATTAGCAGTGATGATCATCTGTAGCGGGGCGGCTCGGGGGGCTTGCGCTGCCGCCTTCCCGGAGACATCTCCACTGGGGAAGGCGGCCCAGTCCGGTGGGGGTGCGCACCAACTCGCACACGCGGCTGGATGTTACAATAAAGGCGACGGAGGCAGGAGGGGTTCCTGTGTGAAAATCCAGCGGGGCTTATTGGATGCACGCGCTGAAGGTACCGGGAACAAAGAACCACGTGGAATGGAGAGTCTAGGGTTATATGCAGGTACTGAGAGAGCGGAGCCAAACGGCAGGGACCAATGAACGGACAGGGCAGGCGGGGAGACAGACACACTCACCAACGGGAAAAGTGGTCAGGAGAGACGAACAGGGGGACAAACCAATGGGGGTACAGAGAGCGGGGAACTCACGAGAACAAAACCTCACACGAGGGGGGGTGCGCTGACCAACAGGCCGACTGCCAATGGGATTGCAGGATACAGAACATGGCCATACACGGCAAACAGGGAGAGGGGAGTGGAACTGGGGTAACTGACGTGTGGTCCTTGGGCTTCCATGGGAGAAGCCAAAGCCTAGGGGGCACCCCAATATGCCCACAGACCTCCACAGTCATCTATCAGCAAATAAAACTGTTGTGGCAATCCTCAAGAGAATGCAAATTGTTTGTCTTTTACCCTACTGTCCTGTGCCTCTTTTTCTCCTCTGGCAGAAGAACTAGCATAGATAGGGTTGTGTTTAGACAGTGGTTTACATTCCATTATTGCAGCTATTAAACATCTGCCTGGCTTGAGCTTGAACAATATTCATGGTAGCTTGGTGTACACAGAATAAGTTATTCTTAACATAAGAATACTAGTAAGTCAAAACACAGAATATTTTTATATTTTATTTTATTTTTAATACTGGGTGGGTAAAAATCCCCCATATCTTAAAACGAAATTTATTCACACACAGGCATCTACAATTTCTATGTGCCCTGAAGATAGTATTTGAGGTTTATCAATTATAATAAGCTGTAACATCCCAAGGCTTAAATATAACCAAGAAAAAAAAATTAATAATAATATTTTTAATACTGAAATGCTCTACTATGTTTGATGGATTAAAACAACAGGCAATGAAAATGTATTTTAAAACTATTTTAAGATATCTTAAAATGCCTCGAGAATATGCTTAAGTGTTATCTAAAACTTGATTGAAAAATGCTTTTCAGAATGTCTCCACGATTCACCAAATGGGTATAAGAGGCTAGTAAGTTTACAGTATATATTTACACAAAATACTTGTAAATCGAATTCCTCCTATTGTATTCATTTTCTACAGTGTATGTAATCTTGAAAATCACAAATCATTGTGAGTGTCAGGATGAAAATCAGGATTAACTGCATCACATTGATTGTGGTGCTGCTTCAAGTAGCATCTGCTGTGGTTATGAGCAAATATTTAAATCGCTGTAAATGTGAACAGTGATGACAAAATTATTTGTCTCTGTAATCCAAATCCTATTGGAGAGTAGGCAGCCGACAACAGTGAACTTCCCAGCCCTTTTGTCTAACTGAAAGAAAATCAGTGGACATTCTTCAGAAAATGCAGGTGCATATTCAAGTAATGGACACGAAAGAGACCTTAAAGAAAAAAAAAATTAAAATAAAAAAGATGCTATGGCTCTTAACATCTGTGTTAAGATCAAGGGTGCTAACCTTATTGTGCTGTGGCAGCTAGTACTGTATACTATGTTGATATTAGTGTTCTGTGGAGAAGTATGCGGGAAGACAGCAGTTTTGGGTTTTTATCTCTTGACAGTTGACAGGAACAATTTTTAATTCCTGCAGGCATGACATTCTTTGCCACAGTCCTTTTACTTGCAAGAAAGAACAAAGTAGCACCATTTGAAGCCTTTCTTACAAATTTAGTCTTCCTTTAATTTGTATGTATTATACAAAACTAATGCCTATTGAATTAATATAGCAATAGGGACTCAAAAATTCTGGTTTTACTGAGGGTATTTTTGAGGTTTTTTACTCAGTTTTTGCTGAGTATATTTGCTCACATGGCTTTTTGGTACTTTGACAGACATCAGTGAGAAATAACAAATCCTTTCTTTTCATATGCCCCATTTTAAAGTAGCTAAAATAAATACTAATATATTTCTCTCCACCAAAATATTTTTGCAGTGAGTAATCCTAGTAGAACCTTTTTACACATAAATTGATACAAACTCCGAAGGGATTTTGACCCAACCTCACCAACCTGTTTCTTGGGAAAGAACACATTTGTACTGCATGATTTCTCTACTGACAAGGTAGCTGATAACTCTTCATGGGACAGTCAGCGTGAGAGAATGTCTAAGAATCACTCTGTTGTGCTAAAAGAAAATGTATTCTCAGGCAGTTCTGATGAGTACGAATTTTACAGTATTCTAGTGCATTTATAACCAAGACTTTGGATTATAGGAAATTCCTAGAAGTTCAAGTTGTTTATTTTTGACTACTTCCTTAGTGAATAGAGACATTCATATGGAAGGACTTTGCTGCAAGTAATTAGTTCGCATTCGGAGAGACAAAGCCCAAAGCATATAGCTCAACCAAGTAACGTGACTCAGCATTTAAAAGCTACAAATTTGTCTTGTGATCTCTCCTAAATGAAAAGCAGATGACAAATTGAAATCAAGTCACCTAATAAGGTACATTTGTTGGGTTTGGCTTTTCCTTTTTCATAAAAGTTTTCTTATTAACTGGGGTCCTAACTTATACAATGAATCTCAGTTTCCTTCTTTTATCCATCTTAAGTTGAGTGTAAATTGAGATTTCAGGATTATCTGCCAAAAACTGAATTCTCTGGAAAATAAAAACTGTAAAATAGCCCCAAAAGTGGATTGCTCTTCAAGTGCTTTTTGTCTCCTTTCATATAGGAAACTTGTTGGATTTGGCAAGGTTTCCTTTGTGACTGCAGCAGTGTTAGTAACAACTTTCTAGTGTGAAGATAGTATCAAATCTTATAAAAGTATTAGAAAACATATATTGCATGCAACAAGTGAGGGGATTATAAATCCGACCCTTAGGATTCATCTTAAGGGCTGTGGTTTAGTAAAGCTTTCCTCTGTGTTAGACTTGGCAAGCATTTATATTTAGCAGCCCTGCAGTCTTGTAAATACAATATGAATCTTTTGTCCAGTATGCACTATCTTGGTCTTCTTGTGCCTCAAATAAGATTATGTTTATTCCTGTCAAATAATCACACTTTAACAATGGCCTTTTCAGGTTCAACTTCTACGATTAATTGAGAAATTATTTAATCTATGTGTGCATACATACTTACATAATTACACATACACAAATAAAAACTCCCTTGAGTACTGTTGAGGATGTTTTACGTATTATTTATTTAAATTACTTCAACTTTCCTTCTCCTCATAGTGATAATGCTGCACAATATCTTTTCTTATTTTATTTTTATATTTAATTTTTAAAGAAAATTTAGAAGTTTAAAATAATATTGATGTACTTCAGCTAATACAACTGTGGAGAAATATCCAGATAATTGCTCAAACTTGCCTTACTTTCATTGTAAGATTATAGACAAATTAATACTGAGGAAGAGAGGAAAGAGGGATATAATTTAGAGACATGAGTAGTTTCACTGAGAGTTGGAAAAAGTGGTCACAGTAAAAAATTTGGGAAGGAATTTAAATTTTTAATTAAAAAGAATTCCTCAAATTTCGTCATGGTGAATGAAAGTAAAGAACATGATAGGTTCACAGGTGTGGTTGAACAGAAAACACAGGTGCAGTAAACTCTGCCACTTATTTCATGACAATATAAAATACTAGGAATAGGATGATTTCTCAGCAAAGGAATTACTGATGAAGACTAGGGAAGAAATTGTAATTTCCACTGAAGAAACATCAAGTGGTAAAATGAAGAAGAAAGATTTTCCTGAAGACAAAAAGAAAAAGGAGAGAGGAAAAAAAACCCCAAGATATGTTGTTGTACAAGGACAGCAGGTTATCACAGAAGTGATGATTTCCCATCTATTGTAAGGATCAGCAAAAGAGGTTATCCTGTTCGTTTCTGAGGACAGTTAGAATAGGACAGACATTTGGAATGCAAACAAGGAAGTGAGGAAATACATATAGATTAGTACTCATATCCAATTTCAAGAGACTCAGAGTAGGAGTTGTGAGGAGGAATAGAAAGAGAATTATAATTAAGTAAGAAAGCATTTATAATAAGGAGAAAGATCAATGGATGCAGGGGAAGGAGCTAAGGAGGGGTAAAGATAAATGGTAAAAAGAAAGTGAGGAAGAGAGCACTGCAGGTCAGGAAACTGAGAGGATGATGTCAAGCTGAATTAGATCTGAAGTAGGTCAGTGAATTTAACTTCATTTACATACACTTGTTTTGATCATCTTTAAAGGAAGTTATAATTCAGTATGACAAAGCAGGAATGCACCAAAAAATGCTACCTCTGTTTCTTCAGAGAAAGTCTTTCATGTGTGAAATAGAAGACCAAAAGTTACATCATTTTAATCACTATTGCTAATAACATTTGTCTAGATAGTTAAAGTAAAATCAAAATAATTTCCTGTAGTAAAACTGAGAATATATTAAAATTAATTTTTTGAAATTCAACTGTAATGATATTTTATAGAATATTTTCCAGAATCTCTTTGTTGTATTTTGTCCTCAAAAGGGCCAAATTATTTTTCTTCTAACTTGTAAAGACCACTGATCCCTACCTAAATGTGTTTGTGACGAGTTACTTCATGAGGAAACTGTCAGTTTACCATAAGAATCTCCAAGAGTGCTTTCACAGAATGATTTAGGTGCTTCTTTCTAGTTAATGACCTGGGCCAGTTTCTGGTTTTATTTTGTTTTATTTTGTTTTGTTTTTATGAGTAATGATCTCAAATAATGAATGGAGCTCCTCATTTATTTAATTACCCCAAAGTTAGTATTCAGGAAGTTACATGTTATATAGTTTTCTAAATATCTATATTTGGACAAATACACATGAAAAGATAACTTCAATCTTCATTGCACATATTTAAATTTAAAGGAATTTTTAAATCAAATGGATCAGAAGATGACAGTGGTCCTTTCTTCCATAATGCTGATACAAAGAAATCGGGGATACCACCAGCTATTCCAAATTATGAGAAGTCTCCGGAGAGAACTCATTGCAGCCTTCCAGTACTTAAAGCAGGCTTAGAAAAAGGCTGAACGACTTTTTGTCCAGGCAGATAAGGATAGAACAAGAGGGAATGGCCTTAAACTAAAAGAGTAGAGATTCATATTAAGTGTTAGGAAGAAATTCTTGAGAGGGAGGTGAGACACTGGAATAGGTTTTCCAGAGAAGCTGAGGATGTGTCATCTCTGGAAGTGTTTAAGACCAGGGTAGGTAGGATTTGAGCAACCTGGTCTGGTAGAAATTGTCTCTGCCTGTGGCAGGGGGGTTGAGACTAGATGGTCTTTAAGGTCCCTTCCAACTCAAACCGTTCTATGACTCCATAATTCTATGATTTACCTTTTAGATAGGAGGACAGTAGACTACTAGGGGCAGAAGAAAACACTCCTTCCCGCGTCAGCTTTTAAACAGAAAGTTTCTTCTTATTCCTTTTCTGCACTTACTAACAAAATATTTTGTATTATTATGTAGATCTGCTACCTGAAATGCTTTTAACATAAGAGAAAACTGAGACTACTAAACTATACAGTATGAGAACTTTTATATAATTCTATTGTACAAACACACTATATGTATTAGTAAATCATGGCACACACATGGCTCAGGTGCCAAAGATGCTGATGCTATAACTGACAACAAAATATTAGCTGATGGATTTTGACTGTCTTTGCTCCAAAGTATTTCCTGAATTATTTGTCTGGTTCACACAGTGTTTGGAAATACAAAAAGAAAGACATAGGTGAGTAACTGTACGATGGTCTCTCTTTGGTTATGTATGTAATATTTCTGGGAAATCCTTAACCCTTTTCAGCTTGATTTCTATCCCTCTCTTACTACCATTTTTTAAATCAATAAAGATGAATTCATCTTGGTGCTTTACATCTGGTTGATTTTTCTTGTTTTTCATTCAGTGAAGTGTAAGTGACAGAGTCCAAGTGACTGTACCATGTGCCTGGACAACATGCCAAGGGAGACTCCCAGAATTTCTCTCTGTGTGTCTCTCTCTGTCTTTACCAAACAACACTTTTGTCAGGTCTGATGATGAATCCAGCGCTGGTGACCTCTCATTCTCTCTCTATCTCTCTCTCTCCTGTCCCCTACACTGGCCCTCCCCTCCCTCTTTTTCTCAGAAGGTTGTTAAGTAACATAAATCCTAACTTGACTTCTCATAAAGCCTCATATCTTAGGTAAACATAATTGCTAGAGGGTCAACATTTGCAGAACATTTGTTCCATTAAAGTTGGTTTTTATGTACAGACCTTGAGAGTTACCTCTCCCTAATCCACTTCAAGGGTATTTGCGAGTCTTAGTTGCTTTCCAATTCTGATAGGTGGGATGTGACAGATGGGGAAGAACACTCCCTTAAGTTATAACGTCTTCACAATCTGACCTGGTTGATCTCTTGCAGATTAGGTTTATCTTACTTGTAACTTTATAGCTGATCACCTATGTACAACATTTTAGCTCTCTAATAACTCACTGCATTAATGTGGAGTATATGTGTACTTGTTGTTAGTATATTTGTCTTCTAAAATAATAGAGAATTATTTTAAACAGGGGACTTATTCTCCCATTAGCCTTGTGTCTAGTTTCTAATTAGTTCAACCCTTCTAATATTGTGATATATACATTTGAAATTTTATAAAATATTTTAATGTGAAAGAACACAGGAGGAGTGAGTGCCTGAAAGACCCTTTTAGCATGAAAGTTATTATGAATATGCAGATAGAGATATTAATAATTTTAAAAACTAAATTACATTCCTGTGTCAGCTGAGGTTACACAGTGATAATACATTAGTTTGTCAGCTCTGGAATTGGCCTCCTTTCCAATCTGGTTTATTATGACTCATCTGCACAATGAATAAGGTCTCTAAGCTGTTGCTGGCTAGCTCACCACTTTATAAAATACAATGCACTTTTCAGATAATCTGGGAGATGTTCAGGAACAGAATGGATGGGATTGTTGCAAGTGTGTTGCAAGACTGTTGCAATGAAAGAATAAGCAGATTTGTATCAAATAGGATGTGCTTTATTATACTGGTCTAAATCCAAATTACTTCCATCTTGGTCTGATATTAAACAGAACAAAGTTCAAACAGCAAGTTAGTTAACACTTCTGCCAATGTAAATGTGGCAGGAGTCTGTGTTATTCTGTCTAATTTATTGTGTACTCAAATTAAAAGTACAAAACTTATTCAAGTCATTAAAAATGCTATAGAAAGAACTCTCTTCTATCTCCAATATTAGGATTGGTTGAAGAGTAGAACTAATGCAGAGGGATTAAAACTCATTTTTATTCATCAAAAAATGAAATGTGTGCTTCAAGTTTTTCCATCACTTTTCTTAGTCTCTCTAAAGGAGAGACTATTATAGTTCTTTCATTTTAAACAAGTTTGGGTTTTCTTTGTTTGTTTGTTTGTTTGGGTTTTTTTAAGAGCAGATCCATGAATCCTTTTTTCAATAATATTTGTATTCCACTAACACTCTGATTAAAGTGTCTGTCACATTTTTAGGAGTGTTGGAATTGAAATATAATTTATATTTCTATACAATATTCTTAATAGGGATTTTTCTGCTTCTGTTCAAGACTTCTGAACTTTTAGTTCAATCTTCTCTTGTTTTTTCATTACTGGTATAATTTTTCACTATTTGGAAAATTGCTTTCTTTCTTCATCACTCCCTTTTCCTAGCAACTGATAACTTTCAAAGAACCTTCTTATGTTTGCTTTCCTAATGATAAGTAGAGAGATCACAGAAAAATAGAAGTGAGGTAGGAAATTATTTTTGTTGGACAGGTCCAATCCTATCAGAGCTTGTACAACTACAGCATAGAATTAAACACTTTGGATTTAAATTCATATTATATTTATTAAGATGTTCAACCAAAAAATATTTTTCCCCTCAATAATAAAAAGGCTTCACCACATTATTTTCAGAATTGAACAGAATTTGTGTAGTCAGGAATTTGATTGCCTGGGAAATGCTAGGTTTTTTCCATTGAACCCAGAGGGTTTCATGATGGCCCTGAAATGTTCTTGCCTCTCAGATAAAGATTTTTTTCTCTAAAATCACCAAGAAAAAGATTTTGCTAAGTTTATACAAGGTTTCTTTCCTCCT
>WEKY01050740.1:0-31890 GCA_013390045.1 Picathartes gymnocephalus
CCCAGGCACCAGTACAGGCTGGGAGCTGGCCTACTGGAAAGCAGTCTGCAGAGAAAGAACTGTGGGTCCCAATGGACAACAAGCTGTCCATGAGCCGGCAGTGCCCTTGTGCCAAGAAGGTCAATGGTATCCTGGAGTGCAGCAGGAATAGCTTTGCCAGCAGGCTGAGGGAGGTGACCCTGCTCCTCTACTCAGCCCTGGTGAGGCCTCGTGGAGTGCTGTGTCCAGTTCTGGGCTCCTTGGGCAAGGGATACATAGAGCTCCTGGAGCAGGTCCAGTGGAGGGCTACAAAGATAATTGGGGGCCTGAAGCACCTCACTTAGAGGGCAGACTAAGGGAGCTGTGTCTGTTCAGCCTGGAGTAAAGACAACTGCGAGGGGATCTCATCAGTGTCTGTAAGTACCTGAAGTGGGGTTTGCAAGAGGATGAAGCCTGGCTCAGTGGTGCCCCGGGAGAGGACAAGGGACAACAGGCACAAACTGAAACAGGAAGATGTATCTGAAGATGCATCTTGTATCTGAAGATACAAGGAAGAACTTATTTACTGTGACAGTCACAGAGCACTGGAACAGGTTGTCCAGAGAGGTTGTGGAGTTTCATGTTACAGAGGTATTTAAAGCCCATCTGGCCATTATCCCCTGCAACCTGCTCTAGTAGAACCTGATTCAGCAGGGAATTGGGCTAGATGATCTCCAGATGTCATTTCCAAACCCAGTTGCTCTGTGATTCATTGAAAAAGGGCCACTGTGTAACCTTTTCAAGAACTGGTACCAGGTGCCATCTCATATATTACTAAATGATCTACAATCCCTGTCTCTACCTCCTCCTTCCCTCCACTAAATTTACTCCTGGAATTAGGAGACTTTGTTTCAGTTGATGACAATTAATGGCTCTGGGGACCTAAATCTTCCAGTGCTTTTGAGGGTCAGTGTGAGTGAGAATTGCTTAAGTCGTCTCTTTCTGTTGTACTAAGGTTTAGGGCAAACAAAAACGTTGTATTTTTTTAACGCAAATCTGCTAAAAATTGGTGTAAAATACTCATTTTACGCTATTCGATTGAAATTGAACCTGGCTTATCCTGCCATCCCTTCCTTGAGTTAATAAGTGTCCATAAGCATAGACCTTCCCACTATTGAGTGGAGCCCTGTAAGAAGGGCTAAACAAAGCCTTCTGGAAATATGAAGTACTACATTACCCAAAATGTACAGCATGCATTCAACTGTTAGCTATAGACCAGTCAGGTATAGGTAATATCATCTGGACTCTCCAAAATTTCCAAACAGTGGATAGTTTGTCTGTTAAAATAAATTAAGTGGGAATAAACAGATGTAAAGGCATACAAACACACTATGGTATGCTCAGTATAGGTGCGCTCCATCTACTCTTATTTTTTGATAAACATGACAAAAAGTATCGAAATTCATACAGCCCACATTTATAGAGAAGATACATGGAGCCACATATTTCCCCTGCATTAAATTATTGTTTTTCTTTGTTAACAAAGAGTTAAACATACTTTAAAGCAAATATTGGAAAAGCAAATATTTAGTTTGTTTATCCTCTGGGAAGGCTTTCTCCTCTGAGATGAGGCAAGAATGTTATCAGTAAATTGGATAATCAGGAACTGTTTAGCTGAGAAAAGAGGGTAGAAATATATTTTAAATTCCAATTTGTCCTTGAACAGCATCAAACATGTTTGTTACTAGATAATTTTCAAGCTCGCTTTAATTTGGGGGAAATTGCTATTCATATGAAACTGTAGTTAATCCTCAGTCAAACGAGACTTTAAAAAATGTTGACCAACATTTGCTGTTTAATAGGATGGAAAACAATAAGCATTTCTAAAACATCTACAGTTAGTATTTTAATGTGATGCTAGCCATGGTGATTTTTAACCAAAAAGTACATTAAAAACAACTGAACACCCTACTCAGTAGTGAGTAGGCTCCTGGTACCATTGCTCCTAATATCAGCTCTAGTGAAGAACATAATGGCAAGCTCAAGGTTTTTTAAAGGCCAAGGGATGAAGTAAAATGTAAATGAGGTTTTTATGTCCTGCTGTGTACTTCTCCAGAGCTCACATGGGATATCAGGTGTTTACAGATAAGCAAATTAAGTACATCTTCTTTAAAGCTGACCTTCTTGTAAAAACATTTTTCTCTTTAGAGTCCTTATCTACCAGAGTGTGACTGTTATGTGGATAATTACAATGCTGAATAGCTGACAAAAGCATTATCTAGAAGCAAAATTATTCGAAGCTTTGCCTTACTGTGCGTTGCAGAAATCTTAAAATTAGGCACTTAACAGGGATGCTTTTGCAAGAAATAGAGCACTGCCATCATGTAGAGTAAAATGCCTACCCACATGTGCTTGTTGCTGTCCTTAATATAGAAGAATGTCTCAGAGAGCAGTGATCCTTGTGGCTCACATGGATAATCACATGTTTTTCTGCTTTGGTAATAGGAATGCAAGTAACTGCAACTTCACCAATGCTCTTCTCTCAACTGCCAAAATTTTAGTTTTCCAGGTATGCACCATCCAGAGCTGTTTTCCTCTTTGACATAAGTTTATCTTGTACACTGAAGGTTGCCGCAAACAAATGGGTCCTGAGTTTTAATTCTGAAGACATTCTCAGTTAAAAATGACATACAGTTGAGAATAGTGATTTCGTTGCAGTTTCCTTTATAACATGCAGGGAGTTGTCCGTGTCCATCTGCACATCAGTTTACAGCAGCAAGGTGAGATGTTACCTTTCTTGCAGTCTTTATTACACTGTAATAAAGTCCAATGTGGAGAGCACCTAGGTACCAGGTTTTACTGAAGAAACAATGACATTACAGATTTTGCCCTATCTGTTTTTTCTCACACTAACTTCCTCCCTCCCCAGCAGCCTTTCAGTCCCTAAGTCCCCCCTTCCCTGTGGGGGGCAGGGGGGGAGGGGGACATTACTAGTGTCATTGGGCAGAAAGTCTTTTTTATTCCTGCAGTGATGCTGCTTGCAATTGCCCATCCAGGCACAGTCCCTGGGCAACCCCTGGCATTGATGTCCATCACTGAACGTCCATCACTGATGTGCAACATTGATGTCCATAGCTTCCTCATCTTCAGGATCTTCCTTCATTTCCCAGATCCCTCCCCACGCTCGGATCTTCACCTTTAGGCCCCTTCTTCTTTCTGAGATCCCTTCTTCCTTTCAGAAACTCATCCCTTGGCACCAAAACTTCTTTCTGGAAACCAAGCTCCCAGTTCCTCCCGTCTAAATAATGCATGTGCATAAGAACAGCACATGATGAGCCTTTTAATTAGTGTTCTGGTCTCCTGTCTCTTTATTAATTGAAGGATTTTGTTTAGTCAAAGTGTTGTCAACATTTCCAGCAGCCAACAGTGGTTGCAGCTTGCAAATAGCAGCCTCTTGTCTGAGAGTCCAGGAGTTCAGTTTCGTACATGGGCACTTTATAAGTGATGCATTGAGTTATCCCTGTTGATAGATAAAATCTTAAAAAGCAGATTTTTGGTGATTTTGATTTAATGATTTTGATATTTAGAAATGAGTGAAATTTCAGCGTAACGTCCAGTTGTTTTCACTCCTCAGATTGACCCTTGGGCAGATAATGTTCTTGTTGCTTTGCTGAGCTACATAAACTTCTGTACAATCATTTGACACAAGTTTTTCGTATTCATTTAATTAGTAATTGATGCCACATGAAAGGGTACCTGTAAGTGTGCTTTAAACCAGTACTGCTATGTGTCAAGCAATGAATTCTCCCAGGTTATAACAGTGAAGGCTGAGATTGCATCTTTGAGCAGATGACAGTAGTAAATGAAGTGTTTATACTGCCCAACCTGTGTGATTTCACTGAAATCAGTAATTATTTCTGGAAAAAAATTACCAACACCCTACCCCACCCACCAACCTGTACTTGGTGTGAACTTCACTTGAATGTTTTTCCATTGGTTGAAAATCAGGAAGAATTCACAGAAAACATGATTAGATATTGGAAGGGGCTGCCCAGGCAAATGGTGGAGTCACTGTCCCTGGAAGTGTTTAAGGAAAGACTGGATATGGCATTCAGTGCCATGGTCTGGTTGAGGGGCTGGTGTTAGGTCATAGGTTGGATCAATGATCTCAGAGGTCTTTCCCAAACTAATTGAATCTGTGATTCTGTAATTCCATGTTTCCCATATGGAAAAGAAACTGAAACATATTTAGCTCTAAAATGTGATTGTAAAATTCTGAAAGGTAGAAGCACGTTGTGACTAACTGTAGAAACAACTTCCCTAAAACTGATCCCACCAAACTGGCATAACTTCCCAGTTACTTATGGTGGTGCCCTGAATTCCCTCTAGTCCAAGAAAATCATGCTGTCATTTACACCTGTAGCTTCTGATGAGATTCTTCTTAGCTATGTGTGATACAAGGGAAGGAATGGCTTTGGAATGGGAATCTCTGCATGTGGCCAAATCCTGACCAAGCACTAGGATATATATATATATATCATAGGGCTTTTTTTTTTTTTCCCTAAATAAACATTTTTTAGTTCTAATTGATTTTCCTGATCTTCTGGCAAATAGCAGTCTCTCATTTCAAGCCCGTTGATGACAATGGAGCCACATAAGCAACAGGCTATGTGAAAAATCCATTAGCAGAGCAGAGGACATTAAGTCCCTTTGCTGAGGACAGGCTGTTCTTTTGTTCTGTAATTCTTTTCCCACATATTCAGCAAGCTCACAGTCCTGGTCTTCATTTTTGTTCAGGTTTCTGGTTTCTGTTTTCCAACTCCTCTGTAATGGTACAAGGCCCTTGGAAGATAAAGGTTTTGGCATACATGAGCGGCCCTACAAAATTCAACTGCTTTTTCAAAGCATTTCAAAACACAGGAGAAGAAAGGCTACAACTGGATGACTTTTCATTTAAACACATGTAAGAACATAGGTGCAAATAACCTGAGCCTGTCAAAACAGAGATCTTGTTTGAAATCTGACTTTCATCATTTCACCTCAAGAGGAGTTACTTAAGATGCTATGTTTACTAATATTCTGAGACCAAGATCAGCCATTCATCTCTGCTTGTCCTCATCTGAGATAGCACATCAAGCTTAATTTCTCCATGTTCCCTTGTCCTGTTCAGCTCTGGCACCACCACCTCCCACAGGCAAGTCTATACCTATCTTCTCTGAAATATTTTCCTTCTCAGCAAAGCAGCCCAGCAAAACTTACAAGCACAGGCTCATCAATCTTGAAAATTATTTAGAAAAGAAGGTATCGATATATCAGTGCCAGTTTGTTCAGACCAAAGAACATTAGACATGATTTAGCATGTTTAGTGTTTAGAGGATGGGGACTTTTTTTCTATAATAGCTGTTAGTTTATTTACCATGGCATTCCAGCATCCTAATTAACATTTAGATGATCAAAAACCTGAGATGATATTTTAAGAATTGCGGAGGTGGATATTTCCTTTCAGGGATAGACTATTATAGCAAAGCTGCTGAATATGTGAAAAGTGCATTTTGAAAAAAAACATCCTGTGGCCAAATTTTTAGAAGACTATTTTAGCAGGGATATTTTTCATCTCTCTAACAGTCTTGCAGAAAAACCTGCCTATTACTGCCTCATTTTTTTCTCAGCATGTCATTTCTAAAGAAAACTATGTCACTAGGAAGTCAGTTCTAATTTTATGCACTGTTTTGTAGCCTGCCTACATGCAAGGCAACTTTTCTTGCTATTTAAACATTGGATACTGTTATGGGGAAACGGGTAGGCCCTCAAATGGACCCACACCTCTCAGTGACATATAATCTAAAATTTATTCATTTGACAGGATAGGTACCATGATTGGATATCAAGTTCGACTCTCTAGAACATAAATATACAAGTTCCAGCTTCTCTCCACACCCCATTTGGTTTAGAGTGACACAGGATGGGCTCAGGGCAACAGGACACTTCAGGCAGTCAAGGCATCAGGTCCCTGGCAACTTGGTCCCAAGTCCAGAGGTTCCTCCTCTAGCTCCAACATGTTGTTGGACATCCCTGTACAGTCTACCTCTTCCCAAGAAATTATAAATTTAACACATCCAAAGCTCTGTACTATATTTTGAACTGGCAGATTTAACTGCAAAAAAAAAAAAAAAAAAAATCCAACAGGCAACTTAATAAAGAAAAAAATTTCATTACTAAAGAGTAACTCTGTGTCCATCAATTTAAATTCTCAATCAGGTATCAGGCAGCAATGACTTCCAGTTTTCAGCCCTCTGCGGTGGCTGGGGAAATCCATGTTCAGGCTTTGGTCTATGGCTCACCTGATGACCAGCTGAGGATCTGTGCCTCTGTACTCTCCAAAATGTCAGCTGGGGCAAGTGATGGGGCAGCATCAGTTAAAAAAAAATAATCAGAAGCATGCCAGGCATTAGGACAGAGAGTAGTTCCAGGTGGCAGGAGGCACTCGGGGAGCCTGGAGGCCAAGGAGGGGGAAGGAAAGGACTTCCCAGCTCATCCTTCCAAACTTAGTCGTTTGGATGAATTAGGCTCAAGGTCTTTAACTTCAAAGATCTGGATGTCTCGTGTGGAAAATGCCTTCTTCTGATCTCCTTATAGCTCTTGATTGAGATAGAGCAGGGGAAGGAGGAGCGCTTTTTCAGCAGCAGCCAGCCACAGGGACAGGAAGCAGCTGCAGAGGAATTTTTAAAATAGTTGTCTCTTTCAGCATCAGAGCTTTTACGCAAAACCAATTAATTAAAAACTAAGAAGGGGGCATGAGAGGAGAGTGCACAAAGGCTTAGAGATAACTGCAGAAGTACCAGTCCCATTTTGGGGATTTCCTCTTTTTAAGGTGACATCCTAAACCCTTCACTGATGCAATACTGGGCCAGCTTGCTTGAAATTCTCCATTTCCCATAAATTTTGGCATGGATGCATCTTTCTGGTGACAACTGTAAAGGCATTTAGGGAGAAAGGGGCAAGACACTCATTATTTTTATCAGCCTCCCACAACAGAAGTTGAAGTTTTATGGAAATGATGTAATTTTAAATGTATTTATTTTTGAAAGTATTAAATCAAAATAATTTCTGACTGGTATGTTCCTCTCAGCTGGAATGATTAAAAAAAATAGTGGTTGGGTCATAGCTGGATTAACTGGAGGTGACAGTCTCTCTGTGTCTCTTTCCTTCCTCTTTCTCTCTTTTATAGACCTGAACATTTTTATCCTCTCCTTTTTGCTTTTTTCCCCACTTTGGCATAAGTGCCTAATATAGTTATGTTTATACAGCCAGCATAGCATCATGTTGTTACCAACATTTGCAGTTTTCTTTGAAATTTCTCCAGGCTGTAGGGCTTGTTCTCCCTCTCCAGCTATTAATCTTCTGTTGAGTCTTGGAACAACAGGCAAAAAGCATCAGCCAGCAGTGCAGTGGCCATCGCTGTGCTGGCCAAGAGGATGAGACGAGTTCCCTTTGTGTGTGTGTGACAAGCAGATTCTCATTGGCATTCCTTAGGAAAAATGTGACTTTCCTGAAATGCACAGTAGTTACTAAATTGCTTTTGCAGGAAACACAGATGTAAAGAGTTGGAATCAAATTCTGCCCCATTCCCCTGTATTTCTCTGCCTCTAAATATTTCCATTCACCTATACTGAGGTGTTCTGTTTCCATTTCGGCTTCCTCCAAAAAAGGCTTAGATTTACAAAAGTGATGCAGTGTGTCCTTTTAGTGGTATTTAAGGTCATATTATCAGAACAGTTTAAGATTCAATTTTCCGTGAGTGTTCTGGAAAACCTAGCCACTGGTTGCAATATTCAAATGGGAGCTGACCCAGTCACAGAGTATTTCTAGCGAGGTGTTATTAAACATGACCTGCTTCTGAAAACAATGCAGCCTTCCAGACCTAGGTGCCTGGATACATTAGCTGATATCTGAAGAAAATGACTGGGCACAACCTCATTTGTAAGTTTATTTAAGATCACTAGGTATTCTGGCCCAAAATTTCTTCATTCTTTTCCAGTGAATTACTGGGTTTTTTGTCAGTTTTGCCTTTTTTTGTTTGAAAAAGGAGTACCAGCTTATACAGACTGGGACATAATTGATACTTTAATGAATAGGACACAGAGGAAATTTGTTCAAATGTCTGTGTGCTTTTTTTCCCTATAAGAATTTCATGACTACATTGATACTACTTCATTCACTGAAGAGGACATGTTAAGTGTTCATGGGCCCTTGAAGTCAGCTAAACATATCTAGTACTTTCCATTCTAAACCCCCACTTTTAGAGTTTGCAATTTTTACAACTTAAACACCAGCATGTGGGCCAAAATAATATTAGTGCAACCTCTGATAGTTTTACCCCTCAGTCCCTCAAATGAAAGCCATCTCATACAAGTTTTGGCAAGAGACAAAGACAGTGAGCCCATAAGAAAGCTCGTGAGGCCGTTAATCACTTTGTATTTGGAATAAGGCTCATGTGCTACTCAAGAGATAATGCTTAAAGATGCACACTGACTGAGGAATGTAAAAAAGAAATGTTGAATGGAACTGCCCATTTGTCGAACACTGTCTGCCCTGTTTGGTGAATGAAGTAGTGTGCCTTGAATAAAAATAGTGAACATCACATCCCCAGACAGCAACCAAAAAGTGATTGAGCAAACTTTGTTCTGTCCTGCAATTGCCTTAAGTAATCTTAGTAAGGGTCTTTGGAGAAGAGGGTAGGAGGGATGATTACTTTTTGAAGGTAATAGCAAAGAGTCCATCAAAGCTGTTAGTCCAGTCCCGCTTTGAATGAAAACCAGAGAAAAAAGTAGCTAGGTTATTCCAAGTGGAGCTTAATTGTTAAGCCTTTCGTTCTTTTATTTCTGATCCACCACTGCCAGAAATTATTCCAGGTGGGCTGAGACATATCAGTGAGTACCCTATGTGAGTATCAGTAGCTTCCAGCTTTGCTTTAAGGTTGGTGTAGGGCAATATCTGCTGTTGGGAATAAACAGTAGGCTGCAATCAAGCCATCAGCTATTTAGGGGGACAGGAATCAACCTAGAGAGCAATGGTCAGGCTTGCAGGTCATCAGTGTGTATTCAGCAGAGGTCCCTGAGGAGACTCTTGGTGTCCAAGACTTCACTAATTGGAACACTGCACCTTCCAGACAGTGCTGTAACCAGCTCAAGTGTGAACTCTCTCCTTACCCTTCCCCTGCCCCATATTTCTATCTACAGAAAGATTAACCCAGTGGGAATAAGCACGCCACAGAGAGGCTTTCAGCTTCAAACAAGGCCTGGTACCCTATGGCAGCAAAGGGAAATTATCCTCCAATAGTCTGCCCTACTGTGTTGTTGTAGCTATTGCTATTATTATTACTATCTTTGTCATTGTCAATGTTTTTTTACTTCCTGGTTTTTTTACTTTTATGAGTCATTAATACCACTTATTTTCTATTATTTAATGTATGTTCAGACCAAATTCCTAACTTTCTTATGATTTCCGGGGGAATTTATTGGAATATATTGTTTCAACACATTGCTATATCCTGTACCACTACTTTAGGCATAATGAAATAATTCCCTTATACTGGTGCATGACTGTAGAATTCTCAGTGTACTCACTTAGCTTTAAATAACTTCCTTGCAAGATCCATATTCTGCCTGCTTTTTCACTATTTCAAACTACCAGATGTCTCCTAAAACCAGCCCCATTCAGGCATCTGTAAGGTCAATAAGTTTGTATAAATGGGAGGCCAGAAATTGATGCAACAAGTCAAACCCTGGTCTTATTTACACCTGTACGGAATGCAATCTCTTCTCTGTGATCTGAGCTGTGATTGGGCCTCATTTCTGAATCTCAGGAACTTTTGGGTCAGATACGTTGCCAGTATGTTGTTATCTGATTCATGGCATGCACCAATTTTTGCAACAGCTCAGCCACGGTTCTCTGAGGTGGTTTGGTTTAATGTAACAGGGATATGAAACTGAAGAAAGAATTATGCTATGGGAGAAAAAAAAGATGTGTCTAGCAGAAATGCCATCTTCAGAGCTTGAGATATGGTGGTTAAGCATAAACGCAGCATAAATGCTTCTCCAAGCTCCATAGTTATTCCTCAGTGGGAGGCAGGGAGATGCAGGGAAATTTTTTTCCATGATAGTCCTGCCGTAAACTAAGTAGAAAATAGATTGAAGATTGGAGCTTTTGGTAGTTACAAGGGTTTCATTTTGATTTCCAAACACTCCTTGTAGACTCAAGTGTATGACTGAAATACTTTTCTTCTCTTTGATGCCAGTACTTAGCTAATCACATATAAAAATATGGTACTCAGCAATGGAAATGCAGTGTTGTTCTTTTGTAATTTTCTTACACATTTTCACAAGACCACAGATTTCCATTCTGAAAAGGCTGGGGTTTGATTTTTGAAAGCAGCACAGATGCTTCACATTCATTTTGCACATCATTTGGACACACAATTGTTTTGACAAATGTGTATCTTCTGTGATCACGTGATCATAGCATGTAAGGACCAATATCCGTCTTGTAAAGTTAACACTAAAATCCTGAAAGAGGATCAGATAGAAAGCAGGAAGGACTGGAAGACTGTCGGCCTTTTCACTAACTTGGTACAGACCCACCTGAGAGGAAAATTAGACTCAGGGTAAGCACTGACGTGTTGCGTAGGCCAGCTGCGATGTCATTTTCCTTCTTTCATTCTACCCTATAAATATAATGAAAAACTGTGAGGGAACCACTCTTTTCTCAGTGCCAATTGTTGATCGCCAGGAAGGGTGATTCAGCATTTCATCATCAGTAATAAAAGCACAGAGCCGCAGAAGTCAATATTGGTTTAGGCATGTGTAATTGAAAAGAAGCTTTAACTGAAAAAATCCTCACAGCACACTAATTCAAGTGCAACCATGCAGGAAAAAGAAACCGAACAAACAGGTATGTGTTCTTCTAAGAAATCCTGTGTTTGCTAGGAAAAAAGACTCCAGAAAAGAGACTAAAAAGGATATCTGCACACACTGAAAGGTGGCTGAAAGGGGCAGCAAGTGGGGAGCGGGCACTGACCCCACTCCATTGAGGTCCCTGGGGCAGACCCCACACTCAACCCCATTCAGCCCCTATCTCTCCAGCAGTCTCTATAGGAAGATGGGGAAGATCTCGGTTCCCTATCCTAAAGGAAGCACACAGGTGAAACATCTGAGCCTGGCTCACTGCAACCACCCATGGCTACCTCAGGCTGTCTCATCTGGCTTGCAAGTGGCCGCTTCAGACACCTCTTCCTCTGAAAGTGGAACACAAGGCTTGGGTTTCAGCACCAACTTGACAAAACCTTCCCTGAAGTGCTTCTTTCTGAGGTAGCACCTCCCTGAATGAAACTGGCAGCGTGTACACGGTGTTGACTACTCAAATAACCAATGAGCTACATGAGTACTTTCAGATGCAGGATCCTTCTGACTAATATTTATCATGTCTGACTAACGAGGGCTGGCTAAAATGTCAAGAGTTTTTTAGGGTTTTTTTATTACCTTGTTTCATACTCCGTCTCACAGTAGATATTAATGAACAGATAAGTTGTTTACTCATTCAATTTACACAATCCTGTAGGGATAAAATAGTTGCTGCAGCATCACTACTTCTGCATAGTTTAGGAAGTGTTGTGGTTGTATGAATGGAAGTGACTGTTCCTGCCTGGAAGCAAGGTCTGTCATTTAAGAGTAGGTCCACAGAGAAGATAATGCAGAGCTACTGTTGGCCCAGTGGGAGAAGTCTGCTTCTTTAAAGAAAAATTTCTGCTGTAGCTCCCCTACCTGTGACATGTAACTTTTCCACTGACAAGGAAGGAGAGCACGGTCAAACTCGTGGCACCCTCAGGGGCATGCAAGGAGCCTGTTCTGCACCCTCTGATCACTGTCCCAGGATGGTGAGAGCAGCAGCCCCTGGGAGCAGCTGTCAGTATTGTTTTGAGGATGTGTAATTGAAAAGAAACTATAACTGAAAAAATCCTCACAGCACACTGATCCAGTGCAACCACGCAGGAAAAAGAAACCACGCAAACAGGGATGTGTTTGCCTTTGGGTGAGCAATGGCAAGGGAGCTGGGTTAACCCTCTCACATATGCCTGGAGCTATGTCTCACCCACAAAACCTGGGCCTGCACTGATGGCCCAGCTCCCCAGAGCTGCTCCAGAGCCTGAGTGTTCCTTCAGTGGCTCCCTCAGCCATGCACAGCCATGTGAGACCTTTCAAAATAACAAAGGGGTTTTGCTTGCTGTTCCTGAGGTAGAGACACTGTTGGTCAGATTATCATATAGCAGAGCATAATCCAATATATACCCAAAGGCAGCAACAGCCTGGGAGAGAGCCTGAGGGACAAATGCCTAAAATGGAGAGGCTGTAAAGAAAATGGGCATACAAAAGTGCATTTTTAAAAGTAGGTAAGGCAAAGAATGCTGTCAATATTTGCTCTACTGCAACTGACCCCATCAGCTGTTTCAGGTCACTTGTTTAAATGGATGGAAACTATTGATTTTGTCTAATTCAATCTTTCCCCGTGCATTTCACAGGGACAAACGCTAAGCACGGGCTGCGCTGTAAGGCTTGTAAGATGAGCATCCACCACAAGTGTGCAGACAGCATCGGACAGCAGCGTTGCATGGGCAAGCTGGTAAGTGAGCAGCCCAGGGCAGCTTGCGCTGGAGCCACTTCCTTTGTGTGCCTGAACCCCAGGTGTGCATTTAGCCGCTGCATTAACAGAACCCACACCAGGTCACTTTACTGAGGCAGGAAAAGTGAAGCCAGGTGGTGCCCTGTTGTCAATTCGGGCAATTGCTGCTGCACAAGAATGCAAACAAAACCAAAGCACAAATCTGGTCTGCTTTGCGGATCTGAAAATACAGTTGCAGAATACAAATTTGGCTAGCTAACAGAATTAATTACCTTGATTTCAACTGTGCTTGCTGTAGTGTAAACCTCTCAAAGAACACTATAAATTAATCATAGTATTTCAGTGGGGTTTAACAAATGGAAAATCCTTCAAATTATGTTTTATTGTTTTCTCCACTGTTAGGGCTTGAATAAAAAAACATAATTCACCTTAAAAAGAAAACCAAAGGATATTTCACAGTAAGATACTACAAGTTTGAAGCAATCTCTCAGCAGGAAAGGCTGGGAGGAGCCTGCCTCTGTATGGACACAGCACTTTAGTGCCTGGGTTGCCTTCTGAGCAGCAAAATCTCATGACTGGCAATGGCAATTCACTGTGTCAGAGACAATTCTAACCCACCTTGTTGTTACAGGAATATGGTTCCTTTTGGTTACTTTTGGAAAAAGAACTTGGGAAAATACCAATTGGAATATGAAAACTGAATACATATATTCATGTTTCAGATGTTCTCAGATTTGTTGCAATGCGAAGGCACTTGAGACAACTATTAGCCAAAACCAAAGAGTTTCACTGTATTAAGTGATGAAAAAATGCAAGCACTTACTTGAAAAGTGCTACAAACCCCACCTTTCACTGGAAAGATCTTTTCTCTCCAAGAGTGTTCACTGAAAGCTATTGTTGTTTATAGCCCTGAGGCAAGTCTTTACATATCTAAACTATAATCATAGTTCTAGTGTGAGGCATTGTAGTATAGGACATTGGTCTGCAAAGAGCCAAATGACAAGCCCTGGACAAAGCAATTATTACCTCATGTTAATTGATTCATGCATTTCTTGATTCCAGCCTCAGATCTTGTGGTTACTAGTTTACAAAAACAGAAAAGTAGAGACCAAATTTACATCAGGAAGTTGTCAGCAAAGTCACAGGAGTTTTGTGGGCTCATGCTGATCTTTTCTCTGAATCTAGCTTGGGGGTAAACAAAGGCTGAAGGATTTGGAATTTATTCCTGTAAGACTCCAAGTTTATTAGTCCCCTCAGTCTTTTTCAGTCTTTTCTGCAGCTCATTACCTAAAGAACTACTTGTCTGTCAGATTTTGGTGTACACTGAACAGAGGATATGGAAAATATGCAAATCTCTGTGAATCTTCCCCACTTCTCATTGTGACTAGAAGTTCTCACAGCCTGCAGACATTAGAAATCAGAGAGATGATTTGTGAAATTCCAGTGCCTTGAAGGCATTTATTTTGAGTATTAAGCTTTTGCCTGAATTGAGATATGTTTTTTAGAGTGGTAAAGGCACCATTATTTGCCATATTATGTTATTCTTTAATGGTATAGCTTGAGTGTTATGGTGCATTTCTCTACAAGTGGACACAGGGGGGTATATCTGGTAACAGTTTGGAGAGTTTTCTGACCTTACAAGCCAAAAAAAAAAAAAAAAAANATTTTGGAGAGTTTTTGCACTTTAAAAACAAAAAAAAAAAAAAAAAAAAAGCAGTGGAAGCTGCAGTTGCTCAGCAGTAAACCTTAGAAAAACCTATAGAAAGGTTCTAAATTCCTTGGGTTTCACAGGTGCATATGTGGGAATATGAGGATTTGGAGTTAGGGTGGGGAAGGATAGTCACACTTTTAACAAATACAACACAATGCAAATTCACATTATATAGGAAGACAGGGAGAGGGAAACATCCCAGAACCTCTAATGATTCAACACTTCTGCTGAACTTAATTAGTGCTGCTTTCGTGTAAGACAAAAGAAAAAGGGGAGCTGAAAATGATCCCCTCCTTACACATAAATATGGGAAATTGTTTTTTTTTCTAGGAGAAAAATCATATAAACATCTGATCTCTAAACCTCACAGTGACTGAACAACAGGAGGCAAATTTCCAGCCTCACCACAATGTTCCATCATTAACCAAAGAGCTGAGACTATTTCTACATCATCGGTCAAGGCAAGCAATGCACTTCACTTGTTTTTGCTTTTTCTCCCTCCAGCCAAAGGGATTTCGGCGGTACTACAGCTCACCACTACTCATTCACGAACAGTTTGGCTGCATCAAAGAAGTGATGCCTATTGGTAGGTTTTGACTGCTTTTCCATTCAGCCTTCCTTTGGCAATGCTCTGCAACAGCAGCGGCAGACTCCCAGCCATGGTATTTACCCTCAGCAGCCGTCCAGCTCCTTTCGGTGACTGGATGCCCTTCTGCCATCTCAGGAAAGGACCACTTCAAAGATACAAAGCTGGAAGAGGAGAGGGTGTGTTCATTGTGTGTTTCACTCAAAAACCTGTATGCATACCTCTTAGCAATTGCCCTGTTTATAATAACAACTACCTGAGATCAAGGTAGGAATTTAGAAGTGAAGAAACACTGAAATGTTGAGATGAAGGTCTGAACTGGGAAAAAACAGATAAAAGGCAGGGAGATCAAAACAGCAAGGGCCATTCAGATCACTGGTCTGGCTTTTGAGGGATGCTGCTAGGTTCCTGTCCTTTTTCATCCATATTTCATAATTTCCCCATATTTTTCCTTATTGATCATGTCTACACATTGTCTGAGTACTTGAAAGACCACTTTTTCCTCACTGTAACACCAAATTTCTGAAAAGAAACATTATGAAATGGAGAAGTTAAGTTTATTCTGGAAAATATTTTTCCCCACCAGTATTCTAACCAGGCAAACCTGGAAGTGCAAAAAATCAAAGCTAAAACTAGGCAGTCAGTTTAAAACTACTTGTCTGATGACATTTGCATTGTTACTGTCAGTTTAAAAACAAATGAATTACAAGTATTTCATCTAAGTTTCTCTTTCTAAAAAACACCCACCATTTTTATCAGAAGTAATAGAAACATTTTGAATAAACTCTGGCTAAAAAATGAGGTGTGCTTTGCTCCAATCAAAATCCAAAATCTTTTGTATTTTCTCAGTACTTTGGCTAAAATTTCCCTCCTTCTACATAGTGCTACAAATGTGCTGTATTCTCCATGCCCACAACCTTGTGTCACAAGGGAAGTTGAGGTCCAAGAAGAGAGTTTGGACTGAATTTGCCTGTTGCCAGTGAAGATATCAATTTTCTTTCAATGGGAGATGATTTTTGTGGCTTGCTATGGAGAGCTACTGTTGAGAGCAATCCAAGAAGTCACTGGTAGAGACAAACATGGATTAGAACCTCCTGGTACTTTGTCCTCCTTACCTCAACATAAGCAGCACCAGTGATGATTAGGGAAGGAGAATGGCAGGTGAAGAGAGACAAGGCAATGGATGAGAGCTGAAGAGCCAGTATAAGAGGAGGATGGTCTTCATGGGAGTAGAGAGGCAGCAGAAAATTGATAGCAATTCCATTAAGTTCAACACTCACTTTTTATCAGGATAGTCTCTCAGATTGTATCTAAGCATACAGCTCAACCTCTTGGCAGAGGCAGGTGTTGCTCCAAGTTAAGCAGGAACATGACCAGAAATATCCTCAAGGTATTGATTGATGCACGTTTTGCTCCTTCTGTTGCAGCCTGTGGAAATAAGGTTGACCCTGTGTATGAAACTCTCCGCTTTGGGACTTCTTTAGCCCAGAAAACCAAAAAGGGAAGTTCTGGAAGTGGGTCTGACTCTCCCAACAGAAACTCTGTAAGTATCCCACATCTTTCTTCCATTTTCTTTCTGGAGGAGCAACAGATATTCATTCACATTAGCTTGTATCAGAGTTCACAAAACTTGTATTTCAAACTGTATAAAAACCCTAAAATCTTACTCTCAGCTTCCATATTGAGACCAGAAAAAAGGTTATTTTTACAAATTCAAGTTTTATGTATCTTTGAGATGACTCTTCTGAAAAAGAGAAAAGTGCTAATTAAATTAGTAAACTGTTTTTATTAGATTGGAAAAGGAAATACTAATATTTTTATATGCATATGTAGAAGTGTAAAAGAGATGTTGAACTGTCAGGCTGGAGTAGATGCACAGTGCCTGTTGTTGATGGCGGCCATTTGCCCTTCATACAGGTGATAGCGATGAGTTGGAGTCCTCAGAACCCAGATTTAAAAGTACATGACCCCAGTACAAGCCCAGACAAAATTAAGACACTGCTACTGCAACAAAGCAATGGACTTGGACCACCACCCCTGTCCAGTGCAGAATCATGAGGGAGGCATTATAGATCGGGGCTTCTCTCTCCAAACCCCAAATTTAGGCAGGTGTGCTCAGGTTGTTGTATACAGATAGGGAGGTTTTATCTTTCATGCTAATGTTTGTCATTCACTCTCTCCAATCAAAAAAGTCACTTTCTTCAGGACCACAGCAGAAGAGATGGAGAACAAGGGAAGTGATAGTTCCCTTGGCCCTGCCTTTGCTATATCTATACCTTGTTCAACAGTAACAATTGCCAATTTCTTCATTACAGAAATGGTCATTTATCCTAGTATTGGAATCCACGAGATCAGGAGCTCCTTCATGGTGTTCCTACACTCTCAGCTTCTCGTAAACAGGCACTTATGACTATGTTTGTGGTTCTCTTCCATTCCCAAGAGATCCTACCCACCGCACCCCCCCTTCCCAGAAATAATAACCAAAAAAAAGAAAATCACACCTGAATCCACTGGAGGCTAAAGCTTATTGTCATCTCTAAAAATCAGACCCGCATTATCTGACAATCTCTTCTGCGCACACCTCATAAGAAAAATCACCAGGCACAGAGACATGATGAGAGTTGGTCTCTAGATCTCATAGCAAATACTTACATGCTTAATATCAAGACATGCTAATATCTGTATATGTTTGGTACAACATTTCCCTGGTATTTAAATGCATGCTCACTCACATGGCTGACCCCTAATCTCAGGTGGTATAGGTGGACTCTAAACAGACATCAGTTCATGTGAGATGAGAAAGAAGTCAAACTAATTTAAGCAAGAACTTAATGAAGTCTGCAAGGGATTTATTAAGGGACATGTCCTCTATCCACCCCCATTTGTGCCCTAAAAGGAATTTGCTAACTCCCATTTTTTTAAAAAAAACCCAAAGTGACTCTACCTTCTGTCGCATTATTACATTTCTTTCTTTCAATTATTTAATTTCCTTTGGAACAAAATTTCTACAAATGTAATTATTGCTTTCTAAATCAATAAAGTTTATGTTGAATTATAAATGAAAACTCAAGCAGAGAGATTACTAATGCTGTGTCAGCTTACCCTAGGGACCTGAGCATAACTAGGTGCGGTGTGGGTGTAGAATTACAAACGCAAGTTCATTACAGGAATTTCTCCAGGGTATTGAAGCTGAGAGAGAATGTAACATGTCTCAGCATACAGGAAATAGAACACATTAAAGAACTGAATAAACAGACATGAGAAACCGTAAATTTTGCCAGCACAAGCTTGTGGATTGAGACAAGGATATAAAACAGGGTAGACACAACCCTGAACCAAATGATAGGGCCGTGGAGCTTAAAAACTGACGTGTGACCTGGGAGTGGGTACTGACCAGTGACTGCAACAGGGATGTGGCACAGAGCCCTTAGAAGCACGTGTAGTTAGTAACTCAGATCCTCACTTTTTGGCTGCTCTGCTCCTCTCCAAGCAGAAGTAGCAATGGAGCTGTGAGGCTGTGCTGTGTCCCAGCCCTGGGAGATGGAATGTGCTTCAAGGTTCTGCCATGTCACCAAACTAGGGACACCAGCCAGGGACGTGAGGACACCTGGGATACTACTTCACTTTGCAGGTGGTGTCCAAGCTGTCCAAGGACTCGTTCTGGGTGAGCACAGCAGAGCTGCTCCTGCTGAAGGTGGTGAAAAGCAAAGGTGACTGGCCTAGGAGCTGTGCCTTGCCCCTACAGCCATGGAGATTCCATACTGCATGCAGTTCACATCTCTGTGGAGAGTAGAGACAACCACCTTCCTCTAAATTAGCCAAAGTATTTTTAACATGACTGAGCTGTGTGGACGTACTCACTGATTTTTCCGCCCGGATTCTGCATTTCTCATAAAAGAAAGTGGCCATATGCTCCAGGTTTACTACCTACTGCTTGCTTCAAAACTGTGCTACTGCAACCCACATTTATACAAAAAGGCAGTTGAGGTGATGTAAATGTGAATCTAGTTCTTGTTAGTTTTTTGTGGATCAGCTCCTCTCAAAAGCAGCTTTGAACTTTTATTATTTCTATTAGACCATTTGTCACATAGTCATTCAGTGAAAAATCATTAAAGGTAACTCAGGTTGCCTCAGAAGGTTTTGGATGAGGTATACACTGAAGAGACAGTCACTACACATCCCCTATGAATTAGAACTTAGCAAAATAACATTAATTGCTAATCAGCAATAATGAAGCTAGTCTGTGAAAACTGAGGAACATGTTGTAGCAATGAGCTGAAAAATAGCTGGGACTTACTACAAAGCCAGTCTTTCTCTTCTCCACCCAGCAACGAGAATCCATAGATACGCTCTACACTGGATATGTGTAAACTTTGCTATTGCAGTGCCTTCTCATCCTTGGGTGACACATTTGGACACAATGCAAGACAAACGTGACCTGCTGCAAAAGGCTGAGTCTGAAAACAAGGAGCAACAGAGCAGCAAAGTATATATTCTTAAAATAGCAAGGAAAACAAGATGGCCACAAGACACCTGTGGCACAAATCTACTTTAAACCTCTTTGTTCATTAGTTTCCTTGGATGAAGAAGTAGCTAGGAAAGTACTAGACAGGAGAAATAAAATTGTGAAAGTACTATCTAAAAAAAGCTTTGCTGTCAACACTAATAAAAGGGGAAAACAACAACACGTAAAATCTATAAAGCAATTCAGATTCTGCTCCTTAAACAAAAGCAGGAATGTTCCTGTAATGCAGGCACAGGTCTGTAAAGCAATAGAGCAAGTTATATGTACGGTACAATTGTAAAGTGTCATGCAATAACATTAAATCCTTCTTGTGACTTAAACCTGTGAATTAGAAATAAGTAAAACTTAGGGGCGATGGAAATATTTACATTTATTCAGATTAGAGAAAGCACCTGACTCAAATTCAATCTTTGGGTTTTTCTGGTTATCAAAGATGTAGAGAGTTCAGCAGCTGAAGCTTTGTTAAGGTCAGACTCGCACAGAGTTGTTTGGAGCAGCTCCTCATTCCTGTTGGGCTATACAAGGAGAAGCTGACTACCCGACCAAGGAATCTGGTGCTGTATGCAGAGTATAATTCTGAGGTTTAAGATTATGTTATCCCACATTTTCCTATACCTAGAACGCTGGGTCCCTAATCATGACTGACATTAATATGGTACAAAGAAATAATCACAGTAATTCTAAAAGCAACACTTAGGTTTCAATTTCCCTAACCACACTGGCCAGATGACTGTTTAAAAAGAAAGTGAGGGCAGATATTTAAAGACTGACTTCATCAACTCCATTGCTCTCCAGCTCTTTCTTTTACAGCATTTTAACAGAATTAAAATGGCCCTTACATTACAGTTATTTGACTGAATAATGTATTTGGGGCTGATATATTAAAACTAGTTTCAGATAATGTTCAGTCTCCTTGGAAGATAGCTCTTTAGTATACCTGCAGAATCTGTGAATTCCCTCATGCCCTTTCTGTTTTGTACAGAGAAGCACATTGCTTAACATAATCCTTTGTTCCTTAACTTTATTTTATACTGCAGAAATCTTTTGTGCTCCAGACTGCAAGCTTGGTCTGGAGTTTTTTTTCTGGGCTGCCACTGTGCAGTGGGAATGTGTTGTGCATCACCAGATCCAGTGTTTCCTTCCATCCCATTAGGCTGACTCTGCTCTGCTCAGACCCCACTCAAGTACTGCAGTTCCCAAAGACCCTTGCTGTGGTTTTGTTTCACTTCACTGGTCCTTTTTTCTGGCTCCTGCCGTCTCATTTGCTCTTTCTGTCCCTGCAGACAGCTGACCTGGTAGAAGTTCCGGAGGAAGGCAATAGCTCTGCAGGCACCCTTGACGTAAGCAGGAAGCGCAGCAACAGCGGTGAGTGCCGCCAGGCCAGCACAGCAGCTTCAGGTGTAAAGGCCCCTGTACAGCCTGTTCCAGATGGGGGGTTATGGCATGTCCATGTTTTAGCACTGGTTCTGGTTTCCAAAGCAGAAGGTGAGTTGGTGCAAGAACTTGGGGAATACTTTTTGCCATTCAGTTGAAATTGAAGCCGCCACTTTTCGTAAAGTGGTGTGTCCAAAACTGCCACTGGACAAGGTTCAGGTCCATTCCCTATCTGCTATTTTTACTTCGTGATCATGACTGTAGACTTAATATGCTTCGCTTCCACACTGACAAAGTGGAACGAAAATAATACTTTCTTTTCCATATGTTTGATTTCTCTGCATGATTTTGTATATCATAACCTCTTTGGGACAGAAAATGAATCATAAAAGATCTATGTGTCTGTAAAATATACAGTGCAATGAATTTTAATAATTGCAGCTTTTCAGTACAGCTGTGATATGTGCCCAGTAATATTAATGGCCCAATTCCTTTGTTTGATTTGCTGCACAGAAGTAATGTTTTTTACAGCATTGGCATGATGAGATTTGAAAACCATCATGGCATCAAGAACTTCGTAATGAAATCTCAGCCACTAAGAGCTGGTGTTTGTAACCCTGTTCTTGAATTCAGTCATGGTAGTGGAAGTCGTAAACAAGAGCGGTTATTGCTCAGCACAATTACAGGCCCAAACCATCAGGGCAAGTTCTCTAGCAGCACCTGAAATCTGCTTTGCTGAATCTCACAAGATGTACAAAGCAAAAACAAACCACATTGAGCATAAGTTTCTTCTTCATGGCACCCCCAGGGCTCCTTACATACTGCTACCAATTTGTATAGGTGAAATGCCAGCTTCAGCTGCCTGTTTCCTTATTATGCCACCTCCTTATTCCTTTCCTCCCCTCTTGGTCCTATCATCTCTCCTCACTGTGTTCAATCATTTCCTTTCATTTTGTGAACATCTCATCCACATTATCTGATTTCTCCTGAAAATTTTGTTAGGTTTTCTGTCTTGCAAGTGCAAGTTGACCTGACCTAGTTAAAGATAGAGAATTCAGTCTGAACCACATTGTTTAATCCTGCCCACCTGAGATTAAATCGACTCCGTTTGACCGTTCCGATAAGTTTTTATTTCTTTGCAAGTCAATAGTTTCATCTCTAAAACCCAAAGAAACTTTTTTCTCTAAGATCTGTATTCACTGAATGCACAGAAAAGCATTCAAGGAACTTACTTAAAGAGATTAGTTTAAAAACTCAGCATGTGTCAAACCTCCAAATAACTTCCGCGGCACATTAATGATTCCTTTGATCAGCACTGGCTTTTTTACAATCCATCCTTCAGAGGCTCAGGGTATAAATTATGCATCAGTCACTCCAAAAATTTCCTCTTGGTAGATTTTTAATAAACTGCCTGCACTGTTTGCACAAGCTATGGAAATGGTAAAATCCTTTTCAGAGTGTAAAAATCCCTGGTTTTTCCCTTTTTTTTTTTGTTTTTGTCTGCTGCTGCTAGGGCAAACAAATATGAAAATAGATGGATTTCTGTTGTGTGGAGATATGAACAACATACCTCTATGGCTTTCAGATTTAAGTGCCTCCTATTAATATCCAGAGTTCACGAACTAAACATAGATTAAAAATTTAACAATGTACATTCGAAATGTTGTTACAGAGTGACTCATGATTCCTTTTTCCTTAGTTGTCCACTGCCTCTTTATCAGGAAGTTCCACATTAATGCCTTGATGACTCAGGTCCATTTCCAGTTGCGTTTCTGTTGTTTGGGTTTTTTCCTATTAAAATACTGTCCTCTGCAAATAAGTATTACGGAAAAAGTACATTTGATGCTCTTTGGTAAAGGGAAACAGCAGAAAAGACAGCCTTCAGGATGGTGAAAGGACCCAGCACACATGTGGCCATGTAATTTTCCCTGTAGAACTCCTATGACAACAACTTCAAGGGGAGATTCTTTCATTCAGGCCCTGGCATAAATCCTATGAAGCAAAGCTTCCCAGTTTACAGCTTTGAGACGGCATACCTAATTTCCAGCCCTTCAGCCTCCTGTAAGCCAGTTACACTCTTTCACTGCTGTGACTTGCCTTTCGTAACAGAAGTCCAAAAAGCCGAAATGTACTTTAGGTGACATCTATGAGCCTGTTACCAACAGTGATTGGAGCACTTTCCCCTTGAGTCAAATATGGCATGTCCTCCCTGCAAACCCAGTTTTGGTGAGCACTTCTCAGCCAACACAAGGATACAGGTCAGCTCCCTCCCCACATGCTGGATCAGCTCCACAGTTCATGAGGCTGTACATTAGTATCTTGCTTTATTTTCTGTCACCAAACAGGAATTAGTCCAGACATGATGCTGAAATACTTTTGCTACATCTGGTGAATTACTTTTTGCAAGTCCAAAAGGCTCCTGGTTACCCAACTCAGTATTCACCAGAACCTCTTCAATTTGCCTCCTTACTCCTTTTCCTCTGAACATGAAAAACGAAACTTAGTGATTTGAGTAGGACATAAACAGTGCCAAACTGTAATAGCAGCACTTTAAACCCCTTCATAGAGATGCCAGACATGCATATACCCCTATGTTAATGTTACAGGAAATTAGGTACCTGTGATAGTCTGCAGGGTCAGAGTCCCTTTGCAACAGGACTTGGTGAGGAGCATATTGAGGGCCCAGGTCCACTGCAGTCAGAACAGCCGGACACAACTTGTGGCATTTTCAGGTTAAGTGTGGCAGGTATCGGCTCACATGCTCCCTTCACATTCACGGACTGACCTTTACGACTACAACATTTGTCTTACATTTTGTCAGAAAAGGTGTGTCTGCTCATGAATGCCTGTTACTTTGTACCAAATCTTTCTCATGCACCCTGTGGCTGCTGTTTTGCTTGTCTTTTATCTGTTACAAGAACACTGTCGTGTTTTTCAATATCCAAATACAACTCTCTACTATCAAAGAACCTTACTATTTCCCTCAAAAAGCTTCTCCACAGACTCTGTTAGGTTGACAATTACCATGTAGACTAGTCCCAGAAATATGTGTTAATGAAAGAAAGGATAAGCAAATGGAAGAACAGAGGAGAAATTCAGTGTTTTGGTGTTCCCTGGACCTTTTTTCCTCTGAATGCATGTAGCGGTATGACACAGAAACAAAAAGAAAATGCCCCTAGTCAGCCTGATACTACCACTTTGGAGATTTTCAAATTGTTAGACACTACAAAGTCCAGCTTCTGTTCAAAACACCTACACAGGTAAATGGCAGGAGAAGACACTGATGGTTCTAGCTGCATAAAGACTCCAGCTATTGAAATCATATTCAGACTTTATCCAGAAGCAAGAAACTCTGGGCAATTTTTAAAATGAGAAGGGGGAATCCAGTCAAAATGATAAAGCCACTGTGTTTTTTCAGGGAGATAACTGAGGACAAGTATCAGTCAGGTCATGAATCAATTACAATAGAGGGGAATTGATTACCTATCATGTATGTTAGGTAACACACCTGTTACTGTGACTGTTGTCTTATTCTATGAGTTTCTGATTTAGTAACTTAAAAGCAAATTTCTACATCTACAGGCCTGTGTCAGAGTTTACTCATCCTGATTTGAAAGCACTTCAGGTACCTCCTGTAAATTCAGAGAGAGAAGCAGAGTATCCAGTGCACCCCAGGCATGGACTGCTGGAGAGAAGGGCAAAAGAAGGCTATCAAACACTTAGAGATAGAGGTTGAAGAGGGGAAGGAAGGGGTTTTGCATACGAGTTTCCCCAGTATTGCTCATATATGGTCATCAGCTTCTGCAGGTGCTTTGAAATGGAAATACTGCTTATCCTAAGCATGAAAATACAGTACTCAATGTGAGAAAAAGCCTGCTGGACTTTCAATAGCAATGCAGTTACAGTACCTAGTTTCTGTTCATAGTGCTGTACATGTGTATATTCATCTGATCAAAGGGGTTCATTCGTGACGCTTGTAAATTCTCAAGGACAGAGATTGTGTCACATGCCGACAGTGTACATGGTTTTGTTGGGAGTGTGGAGGAGTTCAGAGGGAATCAAAGAAAATACGGGAGAAAGGGAAGCGATCAACAAAATCAAGGTGATCCTGTTAAGATGAAGAGTCTTTAACTACTCCTAAAATATCTTGTGTTTTCTCTATTTCAGTGTTTACATACTCCGAAAATGGCACAGAACACTTTGGAGAAGAACCAAAAAGTATACATTCCCCGGTATGAGCATAAATAATGGGAAGTCATGTAAAACCCTTGTTTTTATGGCTTTCTGAGGACCTTGAGTAGGTCTGATGGGTCACTGATATCTGACTGTCCTGTTCTTATACCGTTTCTGGGCCACTGGCCATGGTTGGAAGCAATATACATTACCTGATGTTTTTTTGATTTGTTCTTTCTGGTCACTTTTATGTTTGTCTGCTTATTGCAAATTGATTTGGGAATACAAAAGATCCAGCATGCAGGCCATGTAATTACAACAGAACTGCTATAATGTAAAAATCACAGATTTGATTTTGAAAATTATTTAGTGTTCGTTTTAGCTGCTTTTTCTTCTTTTTTCCCCCAGATTAACAGTGGGAAAAGAGAAGAGAGAGAGTAACCAGTCTTCTCTGTTGAAAACCCAGCACAAAAAGCTTTCACACATTAAAATCACTTTAAGAAAGTTATTTTCCTGCTCTGAATTTGGATCTGTGCACTGTACAATTCTAGGTCCATCCATAATGACTACTGTAGACTAGTCACCTTATATAATTCCAATAATACACTACTGGGCACATAAGAGCCATGTGTACTACAGAGAGAAAAAAGGCACACTCATTTTTAAGATCTTATCCAAAGACCAGCCGGTGCAAATTTCTGCTGGTGTTCTTTGGAGGCCTGGAATTTGATCTTGGAGTTCCAATAATCTTATTTCTAATTACTGCCTTAATGGCCTACAGTGTACCTGGGTCATAGTCCTCCAAGCTGTGAGAACAGAGAGATGATTTTGGCTAATTTACTGTAAGATCAGGTTCTGGTTCCTCTGTCTCTAACAAAGTGAACCAAATTCCTTTACAGAGCAGATATTTTTATTTTCTCTTTCTTGTTTTTTTTTTTTAAAGGGACCATTTTATAAAAGCACGTTACAAATGAACACCTATGTTGCCTTGTACAAATTTGTACCACAAGAAAATGAAGACTTGGAGATGAGGTAAACCCCAAAATATTTCTTAGTTGATTTGACCCATTTTCAGTGATGGTCATATGGTTATATATGACTTTGGGGAAAGGAAGGTTTCTTCTGACATTTTTAATACACATTTTTATAGAGGTAACCACTTCTAGATACAAAGATGTTCTCATAGTTAAAAAGAACTTTTGGCAAGGATACAATAGATTAAAAGTTTCAAAAACACTTTTGTCACTTTAGGAGCAAGATGGTTTTCAGCTATAAAATGTTCTCAGTTGCTTTGTTTTTCAGTCAGAAGTTTTCAGCTAGGAATTCTCCACCAGCTCTCACATTAATGCTAAAAAATTTTACCAGTCCTCTTTGATCCTCCCTCTTATTCTGTTGTGTCTGAAAAAAGAGAATGATGTCCAGCTGATGGATGGCAGTGTTTTCACATGAGAGCTTTGCAAAATAACCTTGTTAATTGTTATTTTTAGCACCTACTTCCTCAGTTCTGCATCAGTTGCTGGCATTACAAGTTCTAGTCCAAGCCCACTGAAAGAAAATGACCGTTTTTTTCACTAAAATTATTTGTTCATGCTACTTACATTTTGCCTTAGTTCATTTTGCACGAACTGTCTAGAGTTCTTACTGTGAAACGTGTCACCTGTCTTCAAGGCATCCCTATATCGAGATAATCATGCATGTGCCACAGAATTTAGGGCATTGATAGAGAAATGCCCCTCTCCTCAGCATCTGTAATGCCTTTTTCCTGTTCCCAGCTGTGCCTTGTCACTGCTCTGGAACTAAGGGGTGCGATGTAAGATAGAAATTACAAGTTTTCCTATCATTCTGCTTTGCTGGCATTTCCTGATCATAATATTAGGAATGTCAGCTCTTCAGGGAATAATCACAGTCTATGGTAACCTTTAGTGCAACTTGCCAGCTATTTTGCTTGAAAGGTTCCACTTTGCATCCTGCTCTTTAGGAGTGTATTTCATCTTGTGCATTTCTTCCATGAAATACAACACCTCTCAGACAAGCCTGCACTGGACTCCCATCCTCATCCAGACACAGAAGTCCAGAAAACACATCAACCTTCAAAATTCTCCTGTTCCACATCTTAGAGGGAAAAGCAGCCTGTGGTCTGAAAAGTGCTCTTTCAGGGGACACTAGGCTCTTTCCAGGGATACCGGCTAGGTTTTAGACTAGCATTACTCAACCACAGCAGCATTGTTTGTCCCATGGTTAGAAATTCAATAATACATGTATTAACACCGTTCCATAAGGGATGCCCAATAGCTGGTAATGTCGTTTTGTTACTGCAGAACCAGGCAGGATCCAGCTCAGTTGCATGAATTCCCATTTAATATAGTTGAGGTGCTGGAGGTGGGTTCAGCAGAGCAGTGTTGTCAAGCACGGTCCTGGGAACCCAGGCTGGGAACCAGCTAGGCACTGATCAGCTCCATCATAACAAAAGCAAATAGCAGGGGAAGGACCTGAGCTGAGAGGAAGAGTTAGGGCAGATTTCTGGAGTTCCCAGCTCATCTCTGAGTGGCAGACTACTGCAATGAAGATGTGTAGCCCTGACTTCAGCTGAAATTAGAACTTACCACAACCTGGATTTCTTCCCTAACAGCAGGAGCAGTCAGTCGGATTTTCCAGTGCTCTGCCATAAGTAAAGTAGGACATTGCAGTAATACACTCATTCTAAGAGATGGCCTTATATTACAAGAGGGAATGCTGAAGACAAGCAACCCCATGCTTCAGAGGCTGCAATGAATTGAATAGAATAGAATAGAATNTTACCACTGGGATACCAAGTTATCCATTTTCTCTAGTTTCCTTTCTCACCTTAGCTACATTTAGTTATTCCAAACACAGTGACACAGTTTCTTGAGGAGGCCTTCAGGAAAATCCTGTTTTGGACTGCACAGTGTTAGAAAGACTAAATGCTTGTTTCTCCAGTTGTCAGCAGCAATGATAACCTCTTGGAAAGTGGACCAAAGAGGCCCACCACTGACCACACCTCCAGCTGCATCCTGGACAGATCCACATTTTCTATGCATGCTCTGAAATAGCCTGTTAAATTGGACCTGTAATCCGTCATATGCTCGAGATGTGTTTGCAGGCTCTTAAGCTGATACCTCAACAATACAGTGAACCTAAAAGGGAAAGCTGAATAATTAGGGATCAACAATTAATTTTATTAAGATGAAGAAATGTCTCTTATCCAGCAGACAGAGCTTTCTTGAATTAGTCCCTGTGGAAACGGTCTCCCACTTGCTTTCTACAACATACCACTATTATAATTACATAGGAATGTTGATGAAGTGCCGTCAATAGCGGTGAAAAGGTCAAATAACTGTTCAACTACCTGCACAAAATCAGGTTAGCCAAATTATTCTCCTAGTTCTGCTTTGGAACTAGTCAGCTGGATGCTGATACTTAGCAATTACAACCCAGCACTACACATTATAAAAGTAAATATGTCCTATTCAAATCAAAAAGACATTCTTGGGCAGAATTATATCCCTGCTGACTAATTGCCTTTGTCAGTAAAATAGAACTATTTTCCTGCTGCCTTCCTTCTGCAATCACAGCTTGAAAACACAGATGATGAAGTAATGTGTCCCAACAGTGTGAAATGTCTTAAAGTAAAGCAATAATGCCTTTAACAAATAGGGACTGTATTTTAAACAGCTTCTTAATAAACAGGAAGCAAAACTTGCAGTTCACAGATGTTGCCTCAAAATAAAGATCTAGCCCCAAGGTACAGAGACTCTCTACATTACCATGTGTGACTGAAGAAACACCTTGCCACCTTATTGAGTCTACCTGCAGTGAATGCTCAGGCAAAATAACCTTGGAAGGACCACCTTCTTATTAGAAGGGGATTATGGAAGCTGATTCAACATGACAATTAAGAGTCATCTTACATGGTAGTCCTCTTCTAATTACAGGCCAGGGGATATGATCACACTTCTGGAAGACTCTAATGACGACTGGTGGAAGGTATGTGCTAGTCAGTTTATATTTGTTTTCTTTCCAAAAGAAAAAATACCTTGTTCTCAATTCTGAACTTGTATTAAATCTGCCGCTGTTAACAATCTTCTACTACTAATGTGTTTCCTTTAAAGGGGAGAATTGACGACAGAACTGGATATTTTCCTGCTAACTTTGTTCAGAGAGTGCAACAAAATGAGAAGATTTACAGGTGTATCAGGACATTCATTGGCTGCAAGGAACAGGGACAGATAACTCTGAAAGAGAACCAGGTAAGATCCTCTGTGCTGGAACCTCACTGGACTAGGACATCCAGCAGTCTTTACAATAACTGAAGGAAAAATTGTGCAAGATGAGGACAGGCAGATTTTTTCACTGCCTGAAATTTTACAAGATTAATTATTTGTATGGTAACAGTGTCTATTGGCCAGTTAAGAGCAGTGTTTGCCTTGTGCAAACACATACTCAATGCCTAACATAGAGTGACTTTTCAGTCTCACAGGCATTCAGAGTGATACTTTACATATTTTACATTCTCTTACTTACTTCAGAGGGATGAACACAGAGTCTTAGCAGTAGACCTCGTGTGCCTGAAAAATGATCTGCTTTTCTCCTCACTATGTGAGTTAATCTAATAAAAAACAGTGGCTCCTTTCGCTGCCCTCCCCAGACCTTAACTTACCTAAAGATCTAACCACACTCCATTGTCTTTGCTTCAACAGGAACAGAGTTAAGACAGCATCACACAAAGCTGTAAATCCTAAATGTAACTCTTCTTTGCCAATGGCAAGGTATATTTAATCCTTCATTTTTTGTGTCACCATTTAAATACCCTCTCTACAGGCTGTAATACGTTCTAAGTTATAAGTGCTCCTGTGAGCTTAAGTACACTATATACAGTAAGGATTTGCAGGGTCCATTCACCCCAGTGTATTTTCAGCAGCTCCTTCTACTTTGTGTCCTTCAGGTGGGTTCACTAGGCCCAAGCCATGACTCAAAACCTGAATTAAGGGACAGGTTTGTGGCATAGGCTCATGTAAATAGGAGGATGACATACTAAGGGTGATGCACAGCTTGAGTTCTGTGACACCTGGATGCAATAAAAAGGTAGATTTTTCTCACTGGACCTTGTGAGGCCTAATGTTCTTCCACTTCATTAGGTCTTTCCTTTCCTGTGGCAACTGTGTCAGATCACCAGAAATGGTTTGCCTTGCAGCCTGAACAGCCACTGATGTTAATAAAGTAGAGAAGAAGTCAGAACCAGTGTGGACTTCAGGACCATAAACTTTTACATGCAGAACTTCTTTAATGCTTCACTCCACTGGTGGATAAGATTAACTTCCATCTTTGCTGCTGCTGATTTGTGGCATAGCAAAACATACAAGTGCTAACAATCCTTGGGTGCACACAGCTTTTTAAGGAAGGCACAGAAATACAGTGACCAGAATATATTTTAGCTGCCCCTGTACACATAGTACATGGGCAAGCTCTGCAGTTTCTAGAAAGAAAGTTCTTACATTCTTTTTACACAACATCTCTTTTAATTTTTTTCTGTCTGTGCACACAGACAAAAGAAATATTACCAGAGCAGAACAAGAGCTTTTGGAGGCTTTGTACTCTAAAATAAGCAATACAGGGCAAAGGTAGGAAATGGTAGTGTTGGAACATGGCATGCCAGCATGAGGGAATGGTCAGGATCTGCATCCCTTCTCATTAGTGGGCGTTCCAGATCATCTCTGTCAGCGTGGCTACTGCTGCAAGCAGTGAGAGCCCGGTTGCTTGCCTCAGTTTTCACAAAACCACAGTTTACAAGTGGGCGGCTCTGGCAGCTTCATCTAAACACAAGGACCTTCCTATTGTCCCCATTTCATAACAGCGTTACGAAGGGAGCTTGGAGTCAGGGGTGCCTCATTGTCTCTGGCAAGGCAGAAGGTAAAGAAAAGGATTAATCTATCCTATCTCTCTACTACCTTCATTTTTTTAGAAAACTTTTTCAGCTCTCTCTCAAGCCCACACAAATGCTGAGGCTGATTATAAATGCTGTCGGGTGCTCACTCCATGTGGGAGAGGCTTCAGAAGAAGAAAGAAATAAATATTTTTTGTGAAACAGGGGGCAGAGATCAGACTGCACAAACACATGAATGCAGAGACATGAGAGGAAAGGAGCACAGCAAACAGATCCCACTCCACTCTCACACAAATTATGCAAAAGAGGGACATTTGAGTAGCTTGAAGGCCATTTTGGGTAATTTCCAGGTGGGACAGCCACAGTGAGGCCATGGACACTCATCTGTTTCTGACTGTCCCTCCATACAGGGCACAATTTTTTGTGGTTTTTTTTTAAATCACAACTCTGCCTTCACTGTGGAAAAGCTCTTATTGTGAAAAACATTTTAATTGTTATTGGGAATTTTTTACTTTAAAAGTTTGTTTTATATTCCCAAAGTCAAATTTCCTTTCTTCTTTCTTCAGACATTTCTCTTATTTTCTGTCCTTTATTTCTCCATTGTTTTCCATGAGAGAGAGTGGTGCAATAGAGGAAGGCATAAAAGAAAAAAGTCATCTGAATGGGGCTTGTGGGGAAACTTTTGTAGAATTTTTTTTTGTCTTTTGTTCTATGGGGAATTTCTGTGGAATGTCATCAGCCATCTTACCTGTCTCTGGGCTCAGAGTGCAATACATCTACTATTTGCAAAGCACTGACTTCTTCCAGATTAGCTAGCAAGGGAGATTATTCATCACTACTAATTCCTGTCAAGTCTCACTTTAGCTAGAAAAACTCATTAACTGGTCTCATAAATTCCTGTGACTATAATATGGCAAAGTTACTTCACTGAGTCACTGAGTCTGTGTGGTCTAATAAGAGTACAGAACCATTCTGACAATGAAGGC
>WEKY01050744.1:0-14629 GCA_013390045.1 Picathartes gymnocephalus
GTAGCCAATTAAGGCATCAACTCCTGAGAGTTAGAACCATGCTCGTAAATGGCCAGCATGATAATAAGCATTTTGGCATTTAAGCATTTTTTTTCTCCTTTTAGTGGGCCAAGACCTCCTTGGCCCTTGTACAGGTAAGAGAGAACTGTAAACTCTGCTCTGAATGGGAGTCTGTTTCTGTCTCAAGTGTTCTAAAAAGAGGCAGGGAATGAATCTCCCAGTTGTGAGAACTTTGGTGTTATTGGAGAGGATTGATCATTGGTCTGCATAAGTACATTGGCCTACATCTCACAGTGATTAGGGTAGCTGTTCAAGAGGTAGTAAACCATGGTGCAAGAGGTGATAAAGCCAAGCTTGTCCAAAGTCTAGGGCTGATTTATAGGTTTGAAGAAAGTTTGTATGGGACGAAGAGCATCTTTCAGAGTGGTGAGCCAAACAGAAAGGAAAAAAGCATGGGGAGCTCAGGGTACAAAATTTAATTACAAAATTTAGTAAGTATTTTTGTTACTGAAAATGAGAAATTACTTGGCACAAGCATGAAGTACTGTAACTCAAATTGCATTTGAATTAATATTATCTCTGAAAACAATCCATCAAGTTTTGGAATGTTGTTCCCTTATGAAATGAGTCTACATTTTATGCTTTTTTTCCCTTCAATTGCCAGCTTTTAGCATAAAAATTTCAAGCTGTGTAATATACCAAGTTATAAGACTTCAGTGTTATTATCGTGCTAAAGAATTACGTGTGAGTATTAAGTAGTATTGTGTGTTTAAAATATATGCACTAGGTATCTATACACATTTGTGCATTTTACTTACTAGTCAGATACAGCACAGCACTTTTGTCAGTGGATTTGGGGTGGCTGCACTGCTTACAAGTAGCAAATATACAGTATGTATCTCATTATAGAAAAATGTGACTGTTCAGGAGCATAACTTATTATCAAATTTGTTCAGATTAAGATAAATAACAAGACTTACGAAATTACCTCAAATTGTTTTTCTAGACACACATCATGACTTTAGACACCATTATCATGGCCCTATCAGGTTTATATTATGTCCCACTGGGGCTTTTCCCTTTCCAGTCAAATAAGTTTCTGGTTTCTGGCTGTAGAGGATGTTAAGGAGGACGCACCCAGCTTGAGCTGCTTTTGTGTTGTTCTATCAAGGTAAAATTACTTAAAGGAACCAGAGGTCTGAGACACTGCTCTGGGAAACCTGGGTCTGAGCTAGCAAGGAAAATTTGTCTGACTGAGAGTGAGGTGAGTAGGCAGTCAAGTCATCATTTCCTTAACAAGGATGTAAGATAAAATATCTGTAAAGCTCTGATATATTTATGTTTTAAGAAGAGAATAACCATGCTTCTGTGTTACTGTTGATTGATGGATCTTGATTATCTTGAAGGTATTTGAGAATTGGGAGTCTAACAATTTTCTGGCAGATTGCTTTGAGATAAAATGTCAATTGTCTGAAACTACTGATAGTCAAGACAGTCTAAAGAAATCTTAGGTTTTCCTCTATCAAGCGGCCAACTGGAACAGTCAAAAGTGCCCACAACATCCAGCACATGAGATTTACTATTTATTATAGGCTTTCCTTTCTGCATATGTAATGCAACTTTGTAGTGTGAGACAGGCTCAGAAGCATGTGCTATCTAGCATTCTTGTGATTTATCCATCTGTTTTCATGAGGAAATTTTGTGCTTCCCATACACTGGGATGATGTGGATATTTGACATGGAATTCTGTCCCATTCTCCATCAACCTTCTGTAGATTAGATTTTTTTTCCTCTTTTTAGTTTATGACAGAAATAGTTTTATCTTGCATGTTTATGCAGACAACTAAGAAGATCAAGTGAACACATATTTTGAACCGTTAAGCAGTACATTTGGATTCTGCAGAACAAGGAATTTCATAAGAATTTGTCCAATTTTCCTTTCAGGAGGATAGCAAATGGTGGCAATGATAGAAATACTGAAACTAGTACAAGTAGTGAAGATGTTCAGATTTAGAAAGCATGCATTCTACATCACCCTGGAGCTTCTTGTTGCACTTTATAGATGTAGTGTTATGTTGGTAGAAGTTCTAGAAGCACAGCTCCAGGTATTGGAGATGCAACTAAATCTGAGAATTTGTGGAAGGAGAATACTGTTGTACAGGAGCAGCTAAATTAAAGAAGGGGCTTACAGTGCATGAACATGGAAGCAAGATCAAGACAGGCATTATTGTTAAAAAACATCTAAGGAAAAGCAGCGGCATTGAGGAGCTGCAAGGAAGGAAAAGTTAACCTATAGGTAAAGAACAGAGGAAAAAATAACAATATTTATCAGGAGCTGAAATCTAATAAAGAGTGGAAACCAGTCATTACATTGTACAGAGAGAAGAACTGGAGGGCAAAATGAACAGTTCAGGTCAGTAGAGTCACAGTGCAGCTTCTGTAACTAAAGGGAATTGGAATGGTTATTACATGAGAGGATCTGCATGAGGAAAGGACTGATTGTTTTCTAGGAGCAAAAGTACATACAAACCTGCTGCTCAGAGAAGTTCTGATGTGGGATTGAAAGTAACCATGGATTATTGTTCACTTTGGAACAAAGAAAATTTCTCTTGACATGAAGATAGCTACATTTAGCTGAGAACTAGGTGAAGACTCAGCATTTTTTTTGGGTAGAAGAAGTAGCATGGAATCACAATCTAACATCTAGTCTGTTCTCAGTGCTGAGGCAGAATAAACTATAATTCTTTGTAAATACACTTGAGGGGAGACAATTTTAGGAGAAGGAATAAAATTATTAACATTAATGGATAATAGCAGAACTGGGTGAACATTTCAAGTGAATCATAAATAACTCTACATCCTGAAGTAACGTTCAAATAGGGTAGTGTGAGCAGAATATCAGAACATTCTTTTGGATAAAGTTTGCTAAACTTATTGAAGAGAAACCTCTAGGAATTCTATTTTTTGAGCCTTGTCCTAAACCATATTTACTGAATTTTTGTGTATGTTGGGATATCTGAAGCTTTAAAGGCACCAAAATCTGTTGTTCATAGCTTCTGACAGTTTCCATGGTGGCCACATAGAAGCATTTTCTCTTTTTTGTAGAAGTACAGAATTTGATATAGGAATCCCAGTCCTTTCTCCCTTTAGGTTGGAAAGTGGCAATATTTAAAGGTGTTATGTGAACATTTAAAGGTGTTATGTAGCAGAAGTGCTGGTATTTCTAACTACATAATTCTCCAAGTGTCTGGTTGGTGCCTATTGCTCGTGTTTGGAGCTGAAATGGAGGGTTCTGGAGGGTCAAGAAGGAATGTATTACCACTTCGTCATATTGAGAGGAAGTTTAGGTTCCTCTGTAGTGTCAAGGGTGGCCCATTTGTGAGGGTCACCTGAGGCATCCATGGCAGTCTGGGGGCCAAAGTCTGGTAGTGGTTAGGACCTTATACACAGTCTGTAAAGGTTAGTGAAATTTTTCACATGGGGCACTGTTAATGCTTGTAACCTACTTTATATATTGGGGCCATGTGGACTTCTCAGACAACCAAATTCAGTGTAGTAATTTTCTTGGAACATATTTGAACTTCTGAGTGCTTAGCTGATGAAAAAAAGGTTTTGTGTGACTATAAAGTGTAGTGTTATGTAATTAGAGTTTTAATTTCTCATTACCACAGGTTAAACTATATATTTTGCTGTCCATCTTGAGAATCTGCTACAATGGACCTTGTATGGCTGCAGGGGCTGGTGTTACTGATGTGATATTTAGCATTCTAATGGAAGCAAGTCTCCTGGGATTTAGAAGCAAATGGTGATTCTGCTGTTAAAAAGTATTAAGATTCAAGGACAAGTGAGCTTTTTGGGTAGTTCCTTTAACTATTTTTTTTTAATCAGAAATATTCAGGGAAGAATTTGGGCTGGTAGTTAATTGTAATTTTTTCTGCTTCATTCAGTAATAATAATGTAATAAGAGGGAAAGTTGGAATATTGACGTGGATAGAAAATGCAATACAAAGAATTCAAGGAGAATCACTGTTGGTTTGATTCCCTCAGAAACAATGGAGCAGGAATGAAGGAAGCAAAGAAGATACACCAAATGTGTTGGTGGTTACATTCCTTTGTCTTATCTATGATCAGTTTTCAAATACTGGTTTTCGGTGAAGAAGACATAAAAATAAATCCAGCAAAGAGATGACTATGAGAAAGTAGGTGACGGTGAGAAGTGCTGATGTTTCCTTATTTTTATTTTGCCACTGACACAACTCTCTAAATTGCTAGTTAAGACCAGTCCTCAGGATTTTATCAGTGAAGCCAACACCCACAAAGCTTAATGAGAACCCAGCAAGTTTAACAGGTTTTGAAATTCAGCTGTCTTTAAGACTATACTCTGCAGTTTCTCTTTGTTTTTCTCCTGCTTTCAGATGTCTTCCCAATCAAAACCTGACAAGAGCAGAAAACGTGACCTCAGTGGTCATCTAGGAGGTTATGTTTGTTTCAACCATTTGAAAGAGTAGTCTTAGATTTAGCATTTTACTTTATAATAGAGGATCTGTGTTCTGTCTTTTTACTATTGATTTTCTGTTCATGTATGTTATAAATTGTTTCACTGCCTACTGACAGGGACTCACTTATTCCAGAGAATGCATTTCTCAATAATGTAAAGCAATGCTATAGCACAGATAAGGTATTGTCCTTGATTTCCCTAACTGAAATTTCATGAGGAAATTAGGTCAACAGAATGTAATTACCTACACTGAAACCTCCTAAGGGCACTGGGTAGAGCTGTGCAAACAGCTGATTATTTTGATTTGCTTACAGAAGCAAAAAAATTTAGAGGAAAAATTCAGTTTGAATAGAACAAAATAATTTCTTGTTCACCCTGAATTGAAACATTGTTGGTGCTAAGCTGCTCATCATAGCTCATTATAAGAATTAAAATAACATTGATTTTATATTTTTTTAACTAAAAATCAACTCTCAAATTTAACATTGCCATTAACTCCAGCAGCATCTGAAGAGGGAATTCCAGGCTGATCCTTGAACTCTTTGAGTTCACTACTCTCAGAACACAAAGTCCCTTTTCTACCACACTGGATTTCTTAGAGTGTTCTTCTGGAGGTGACTAACGCAGCTTCAGTTACTTTTTTTCTGTGAGGCAGCTGATCCTTGCCTATTTCTCTGGTCAGATAGACTGCCTTCCAGACTGGGAGCTGAGCTGTGCTTTTGTAGCTATTCTGTTCAGCATAAAGGCACTGAAGATTCACTATTTTTCATCCATGAAAAGAAAAAAAGAAAAACAAAATGACAACCAAATAAAAATTTAGTCTTAGTTCCTCTTATAAAGGCATCATTAGGAAGTGTTTTGTCTTTCAAAAGAGAACTTATTTTTTACTAATACATAATTAGTTAAACCCATGTAATTACAGAATCACAGAATGGGTACTGTTGGAAGGGAACAGTGGGATCATATGGTCCAACCTCCCTGCTCAGGCAGGATCATCTGAGAGCACTTTGCAAAGGATTTTATCCGGACTGTTCTTGAGTATCTCCAGTGAGGGAGACTTCACAACCTCTCTGGGCCATCTGTTCCAGTGCTTAGTCACTCACACAGTAAAGAAGTTCTTCCTCATATTCAGGTGGAACATCCTGTACTTCAGTTTCAGCCCCTTGCTCTTGTCCTATTACTGGGCACCATTGAGAACAGCCTGGCTTCAATCCTCTTGGCACCCTCCCTTCAGATACTGATATTGATTAAGTCCCCTCTCAGTCATCTCTTCTCAAGGCTGAACAAGCCCAACTCTCTCAAACTCTTTGTTAGCGATGCTCGAGTCCCTTATCTCCAGTTCCCTAATCTAAGAGTTCTTGGTGCCCAGCATCAAGGTATGCAAGGTTTGGCCAAACTCACACACCTGTATCTCCTCTGCAGAGAGCCAGATGCTCCATTGGCTGGCCAGGCTATCCTTAAGTGAAGATTGGGTCATAACAAGAGTTGGCATAAGGGGCCAAAAGGTCTCCTGATACAAGCAGCTGAATGCTGAATGCAGAAGGAATGCAGAATTAGGATTATGGACTGGTCTGAGTTTTCTCTCATGTTTAAATCTGATTTTTTGATCAGGTTCTTGACCTTTTCTCCTCAAGTGCCCATTGATAACAGATGATCCCTGCTATTCTCATGTTTGATATTGCTGGGTGATAAAATATGTCAGAAAGTTGACTGCATATGTTTTCCAATTGAAGTTGATATGAATACGGAAGTTGAACTTGGCTCAGCATGTGTTCTGCTTTTGTGTATAATTCGTTAAATGTAGCCATGGCTGGAAATATAAATAACATTTTTAAAGTCCTGTGAAAATGAGCTTAAGAATGTGGTACACTTCACATACTTAATAGGCTCTGTAGTGCTGTTAATCTATTGGTATAGAAAAAGCATTGTAAGATTTTAAGTGAATTCTTGTATTCCAAAAATATTTTTCTAAATTTCTCAGAACCCAAAGATCTCATTGAATTTCCAGTGCCATCTACAAAATAGCCAAGAGAGAAATTCTAAACTTACTCTTCTCTTTCTACAGGCTGCTTTTCTGGAGACAGTGACCATTTTTTGGCAATTCATCAGCGAAAGAGTGGAAAACCTGTGTTTATTTATCACCATGTGGAAAGTGTGGAGAAAAGTCTGGATACAGACAGCTATAAGGATTCCAAACAAAATTTACATTCTTCTTCCCATACCAAAATAAGCAAGTTGCACCCTGCAATAATTGTTAAATCAGCCTTCCCTAGGTCTGTTTATGACCCATCCCTCAATCTCTTAGCAATGACTGGTCAAGATTTGGAAGTGGAGAATCTTCCCATTCCTACAACGAATGTGATTATTGTGGTAAGTGACTTTTTCTGGGTTCTGGAGGGGTTTTCTTGGACAAATATGCCTGTAGATAAATACAGACAGATTGCAATTTTGGGTAGCCTGACTGATCATCTAAATCTAAATAATGACCACTTGTTGTGAATTTCTTCACTTTGATGGAATTTGCATTCATATAATTGCACTCTGATTAATAAACAATCTGGTGATCCAGTGCAGAATATAGCCTTTCTGTAGGTAAAGGCCTTACCTTTGTCTCAAATGCTATTGATCCTCTTGTCTTGACTCATGTTTGCACAGTTTTTACTGGATGGGCTTTAAACTTATTCTGCATAGGTCACAAGAAAATGTACTTCAGGGAACTATTCTACAGAGGCAGTGACATTTTAAAGGGGTGACATAAAGGTTTCATTCACTTTTGTTCCTCTGGTAAATCCACCATTATGCTTACATAGCTGTTTGAAAAAAAAATTCCTGTTTCTCACAAAGAATAAGAACTTTTTTTTTTGTTGTTGTAAGCCGTATGCGCTTTTTCTGGGACATATGGATTGGGGACCCTCCCCTGTCAGTTAACTCTGTGTGTGACCTTTCCCATTCTGAAGATGGTGATGGCAGTGCTCCCTCCTGCTGTCAAGGGCATGTCAGTTTAGCCATGTACTGGTGCTGCCCTGCTGCATCCTCACCCTTTGTGCCAGTGGAGCAGCATGCTGTCAGGAGAGTTGTCCTTGGTGGGATGCATGGTACAGTCTGTATGTTCTGCACAGACACTGCTAAAATCCTCACCCCCGTGTGTAGGCAGCTCTCCTTGATTCCTGGAGGGAAGGAGAGCCACTTATAATGGCTTGTGCACTCATTAGAGAGAACTAATAAAGATTAAAGTGAAATCTGTAAATTGCTTGTTTCAGAGGAAGATGAGTGATTAAAAGAGAATGGCCTTTACAAACACGGAAAAAAGAGCATAGAACACTAGAGCATGTTAGCACACCAAGTGTTTCAGAATCCCATATGAGTTCCTGTACTAGAGTCTAGAGATCCGCCCTCATGAATGCACCAAATGGAATGTGAGAAGAATAATCAGGCTGTAAAAAAAAAGGAAGGTTGTAATTTTATTTGTCCATTATTAAAGTTTTAACAGTTAAAAAATTACTATCAGGGAACTAGGTGCAAAAAGCTGTGCTCTGGACTTGTTGCAACCCATGTGAACAAGACCTCCTCATCTGAGTTTAGATGGCTAGCATTGTTAGTGGACTAGATTCAGCTGTCTGGAAGCATCTATATCAGAGCAAAATAAGGTACTGTCAGTCTTGCTTTACTGGGGACAGGCCAACTGCTAACAGAGTCCCAATACTGGTATTGATCAAGGGAAGGAGATGCCAAGCAAGCTGGATATATCTATGCCTCAAAGCTAGCCTAAGCCAGCAGGGCCAACTCCATAGTGAAGGTACCTGTTCTCTTCTTTCCTTAAATGATACTGTTACCCTATGATCTGTTATTTTAGTAGGGTTTTGCACAGTTTTGAAGACCCATGGTCCTCAACTGGTAATAGAAGAATCCTGCAAAATTTTCGGGGGCTACCCTGATTTTAGCTGACTGGCTCTGTGCCTGCATTAAAAGCAAAATGAGGCACATTTTCAGTTGGCACATAAAGTCACAGAAAAAAAGGTCCATTAAATCTATATTAAGTTCTCATTAAGTGACTTTGGTCTGAGGCTTTGCTACTGCATTTCTAGGATGAAGCTGCTGCTCTGAAGCCTTCTGTTCTGGCTGAGAACCATATGTGCTTCAAGGGGAGTTATAACTGCATGAGCTAATTGTGACATGAAAGCTGTTTACTGCTTAGGTTCTTTAGCTATCTCTGAATGTGCTGAAGGACAGTGGTTGTAGTTTGTTTCTAATGTCATCCTTTCAGAAAAAGCCTTTAGAGAAGTGTGTGTTTGAAGCTAAAGTGCTGTTAGTCAGACAGTGCATTGTACTAATCCCACCATCAGAAATTTTGAAGGTGCCTTCTTTAAAAGAGCAGCTGTCCCACAACAGTGTGGTTGCCATCATCCAAGCACAGCCCTGCCCCTTCCAGTTTTCTGTATTTCAACATTCTGTTTCTCCCTCTTGAATGTCACCTGAGGTATACTGTAGTGTTAATGTAATTACCAGGGGAATATGGTTCATTCTGAATTGCATGTGTATCGCTACCCTCTTTGTTTTGAATTAGCACTTACTGCCTGTTGCTGCTTTCTAGTTTTTAATATACAGTACAAGCGTCAACATTTGTTGTTTTGCCCTGCCTGACCCTTTTTGTTCCAGCCTTTAGCAATGTTGCTGGTTGCTCAACTTGAAAGGGCAGTTGCTACTGTTAGTGCTTCCTGTAATCCAGTTACATGACTGGTGCACATTGTGATTTAGTATGAAAGGTAGCAACATTCTTTTTTTTTTATAAATAAATCTCTGGCTCTGCAGAGGAGAGGAAACTGAATTCAATCTAATTTCAGTGACTCAATGTCCATTTTCTTCATGATCAAGGTGGAAAGGTAGAGTGAATGGATGCCTAATGTAGAACTATTACAAGGTTACATTTTGTGCTAAGGACTGAACCATCTGACAAGGATAATGTTGCCAATGCACAGCGGAGTGCTGTGAAGCCAAGAATTCAGCAGGTATTGTATCAAAAAGTGATTTTTTGTGACTAACAATAAAGAACACATTAAGAAGTAATTTTACTGAAACTGGGCGTATTGTAGTGCTTGTTTGCCTAAGCAAGGAAGAGGAGGTATTTATTTCTGAGAGGGAGTTTTATATAATTAAAGGCAATCACATTACCCAATATGAAGTTCCTATTGTTTGTTTTCATGTTTGTGTGTGCGTGTGTGTTCAGTTCACCTTGTTTATTGAAGGAAGTGAGAACAATTCAGAGCTCTTAGAAGCATTTTGACTGTTCTATAAATGCTTTAGTGCTTACCCATATGTTCTGTTTAGCTGTCTCTCTAGATGATGTGAGACCAACTCATCTGAAAATTGCTTGGATAACATACAGAGTTACATAATTTTTTTCTAATACTTGAGTTTTCTATTTGGAAGCTTTTATTTTGCATCTCAGAAACCATATATTCATTGAAAGTATTAGAGAATTAGTAGTGCAGTGAATAGTTCTCAAAATTTTTTTTGTGTTTATTCCAAATCTTTCCAATACTGAATTTGAGAACAACCAAGGTCAAGACAGTACATGGAAAGTGGGAATAGAATGTGGATAATCACTTATGATAGAAAATATCATCTAACATACTTACTAAAAAACCAAAACACATCCAAACACATATAGAGTTAGAGTTGAACTTGAGGGAAAAGTAGAAGGACTTGTAGTAAAGGTTACAGCTCAGACTAGGTCTAAATTATCACCTCATGGATATGCTAAAGAATCATCTCTTGTAAACTGATATAGTTTGGTCTGTCCAAAGCCTCTCTGGCACACAAGTGTATTGTACCAAGATTGGACCAAGCTACTCAGATGCTTTTTTCACTTGCATCCTGTGAAGTGTTTCAGAAATGTAAAGGTAGTAAACTTGCTCAATATATCAAAATTTTCCCTTTCACACCTCACTCTTACTAAACACCTTCTTATATAAACATGAAAATCTGTCTCTTTTTCTATTGTTTAGAAATGACACAGCACTGTCCTGTAGCCTAAAATTCAGCTCATCTCTTAATTTTTGTTTGATTTACGTGAGTGTTACTGAACTGAATTGATTTAATTAGTTTCTTTCAGCTAATGTCAATGGGACATATGATTTACGGACAGCCACATAGAGCTTCTCTTTGCCTTTTCCATGGCATTTTGTGTAGGGCTGTGTAAGGCTGAATGCCTCAGAGCTATAGTTTTCCCATGCCATCACATCTATTTTGTCTCCAATACTTGAACCATTTACTTTGAAGCATGCTAAAGAAGAGCACAAGGGAGAATTTCAGGTGCTAGTACTTTGAGAGAGGATTCAGTGGAAGAGTAAAGCACAACAATATATGTATCTATAAGTGGATATTCATGTGGGCAGCAGGTATTCAAGCTTCAGTATAGGAAGTGGAAACCTACCCTGCTGGTAGTCTATTAAGCTATCTACCGTGTTTCTAAACACTTTCTGGTTTACTAGGGAGTTAATATAGGTCAGAGACCATATCCAATAGGCAGACTAGATATGATCATCCTGATTTGGAGATTAGTACTGACAGGGACCATTTCCACATCAGTTTCCTCACAGACAGAGAATAGTACCAGATGCATTTAATCTACTAGTATAATGCAGCCTTGATATCTGCTTCAGGGTGAGCTCCCTGATTCCAAATGGCTGTAGTGACAAGATTTATATTGATGATAAGGGGTGGTTAGTCACCAACTGCATACTGACTACCTATTTATATATAGTCATACACACACGCAGACATGTACATTTAGTGACATCTTAATCTGGAGCTGATCCCAGCTTAAACAACACATTTTATGTTGAGATAATGTGGAAATCCTTTCCAAATCTAGGCACAGTTCAAGTAGGTGGGTTTCTTCTGGGTGGGTTGGGGTAGCTGGAAACCCTGTGGCTGTGAAACCACAGCAGAACTGCTTTTACACTTATGTCAGATTCATCCCACAAGTACTGCTATATTCTCTTGTATAACATTCCTCATACTAAATACTCAGAAAAGATGCATCTTTTGCTCACTTGCTGACGTGGCCTTAGATGTATAAGTTTATTTCTCCTTTAATTCCCCATATCCTGATGTGTCAGGTTTAATTATCAGTGTCAAAGCCCAGAATTTATCTATATTATTTTTTCCTAAATTTTATTTCATTTTCCCACATGTCTTTTCTGTGGGAAATATCTATTTTTTAAATTCTTTGTACTCTTTATGAAGCCCTGGCATCCACGTGAAATGTTGTCTCTAAGTTCCTCTAGGAACACACAGGACATCCACTTGCTTCTTCCTTGAAAAGACCAGTGCAACAATGGGAACCAGACTACAATGTACCCTTTCTTCTGAGCATTGCAATTCTCTCCACTGACTGGTTTTGTTGGGGGGCCATAAGAAGAACATTATGAAAAGATTCTGGTAAAAATGTGGGGGCATCCAATGCTTACAATTATTTTCAGTCCAAAAAATGTTTTTCCTATAGCTGCCTCTTTTGTGAAGACAGTTAACGTAGATTTCCTTTCATGAAAATAGACCAATATTTGTGGAAATTATTTTTTACTTTTCTTTACATGAAAAATGCATGTTTCTTCTCACTGGAAATTTGGTAATACAAGATGCCTTCTTTTTCAAGGCTAAGTCACAGACTCTTACTGAATGAGAGGAGTAGGATAGAAAGAGCCCTCTGAGTCACAGCACCAAACTGCATGTGATCTTTCTGCATGCCAGAAGGTAAATAACCTTCTGAGAATCCCAAGATGAGAAGATGCTCTGATAATGTTTTTTCACTTATAACCTGCTCTAGTTTTCCCCAGCTGTCCACTTGACTGACTGTTTTTCCAGAATCTCTTATTCTTTTTCCTGATGCTGAATACCATGCCTTGACATAAGATGAAGTCTCTTCCTTTCTTCAGTTCTCTTTGTTAGGAACTCTTCTGCCTCTCAAATACTGTGTCGGCCTCTGCTGGTTCAGCATCCACCCAGTTAAGTGGCCCAGTAAGGCCATGCTGAACAATCAGTAAAGGTATCTTGAAATGTTACAGTCTCAGTCTGATAAATATNACAGTCTCAGTCTGATAAATATGCATAGAAGTCTGTGAGAAATGTTGATAGCTGAGCATGATCCATTAGACAGAAATTTAGGATTACTTTTAGGAGACCACAGACTAAAAGTCATTTTCTTTGTGACCTAAAGAAGGGAAGAGGATTGGGGATGTTCTTACAAAAGAAGAGGCACAGTTTCTGAAGTAAATGGTTTGATGCTCATGCACTGTCTGCCTTGCATCATGTGTTGCATGATATGTTATACTACAGTCAATTTGAAAGTTATTCAAAATGGTAGATTTTTCCTCCCATTACACCCTGTACAGTAATGTCCTTATTTTCTCTGGGATAGATGTTGACATATGTGTATGTAGTTCCATCTATTTCTAGATGTAATTATGCTATATTGCAATAATAGAAGTATCAAAGGAGTTGCTTTTTGAATACTGTGCCTGACCCTGGGGTCTCAGCCTCGAGTCTGTCAAATTCTGACTCCAAAAAACCATTTACCTTCTGGTGTGTGGAAAGATCATATGCAGTTTGGTGCTGTGACTCAGAGGGCTCTTTGTATCCTATTCCTCCTGGCTGGTAAGAGTATCCTAAACTCACTCCCTCTGTAGGCCTTGTGAAGACATGGTCAAAATACTTTTGAAAGTATATTGAGCTAAAACAATGGGTTGAAAATAAGGCAAAAAATATGAGTGAGGAGTACAAGTAGTCCATAAATGACAGGTCAAGCAGTGCAGGGGCAAACAGCCAAGCTATCTATGAAATATAATGAAAAGTCAGATGTCGTGTTTTGTCACTGAACATCTGTTATTGCCAGCCTAAGAGAGGGATTGGCACTAGCCCAGGTCAAGGAGGCATAAATAGAAAATCATGTCTCTGCAGTCACTTCTCAAAGGAGCTTTCTGAAGAGTAAGATCTTAGAATCTAGTGAGGTATCAACTGTATCCATCTCCATTTCCATGTCATGTATTTGTGCAATGCTTGAAATAGCAGAGGACAAGTGCCATGCTGTTAGTGAAATTTTAAGATCTTACTGTAATTACAGTACTGAATTGTTAACCATCTCTAAATGTTAGTCACATTTCAAGAGTGGGCAGTATCAGTCAATACACGTAGTGTGATTGTTCTAATCATTGTTGTGTCTTTTTACACTTTATATTGTGACCCCAAATATAAGGTCTTCACAGTATTTGGCTTCTAGACTCAAGTCCACCTTCTAGAAAGAGATTGATGCTTGCCATTACTCCTTAAGTTATTATACTCGACATAACATATCTGCAGCAAGCCCTGCAAATAGACCTAGTAGCCTGCAGCTCTGTCATTCTGGATTTTGTTTGCACAAAGAAATCTAGAGAGTCTGCATTACTTGGCCTCATTTGCTTTCTGGTTCCTTCTGTGCACTTCAGCAGGGATAATTGCATGCTGAACCATTAGCACGGTATTGTGTTTGCTGTCAGTCTTTGTGGAAAACAGCAATGATTGTATTGGGCTGTAACATGCACTGAAACCTCCTTAAGGCGCTTTTTTGTCATCTGATTTTCAAAATGTTAAAAGAGTGTTAGTGGGATATTCAGCAACCTAGTGCTTTAATTGGTTATCTTACTGCTGACAACTTTGAGGGTACTTTTGTAACATTCAGTGGGATGTTACACTTGCACAAAAGCTGGTCCTACCTTTCACAAACTGCCCAGATTCTCTTCAGTTACAGCGTTCCTTGTCCTGCATTTTTAGCGAAGGGAAGATGTTTCTTGAAGTAATTTAATTTTCTTCATAGGCTGTACTGTTTAAATGAAAACGGAATTTCAGGAGCAGGCATGTTATATGTCTTTAAGATAAAGCCTAAAGTTTCATTGACAGTTAGCATTGTGCAGTTTATCTGTAAAGGTGTCAGCTGTTCCATATTTCTTTCAACTGTGTATTCATGTTACTGGCCAATCCCAGCTATAAATTAAATACTTGTGTGTAGTAGAACAGAAACTGTTTCTCTTCTTCCGTTCTTCAAATATGTGAGTTTTGTCCTCCAGGAAAAATCTTTATTAGTTGATAATTTTTTTT
>WEKY01050752.1:13267-30893 GCA_013390045.1 Picathartes gymnocephalus
GGGGCCGCAGGGCCGGGGGAGGGGGAGCCGGGCCAGGCCGGGGGCTGCGGGGCCGGGTAGCGGCGCCTTTTCTCCCCGGCGGCTCGGAGAGGTGGGCCGGGGCTTTCAGAAGGGCTGACAGATCTGAAGTTTTGGAGGCTGAATGAAAGAAACACTCAGCTAACAAAACAGTGCGCCACAGAAGAAGTTTCATCTGGTCTGGCCAAATCCCTCCTTTCTTTCCATCTTTTCTCTCCTAATAACAGCTGCCCTCTCATTCCCTGTTACTCCGCTGTGAAGAACAAAACCTCCCTCTGACTATCTGTTTTTCTTTTCTTCCCCAGAGTAGGTCTCATTACTGGTGATTAGCAGATGATTAAAACCAATTCAGCTTCCCCCAGTAGATATTTTCTCCCTGTTTGTGACTAACGCGTCAGTCTTCAATGAACGTGCTCCTAAGCTTATTAACGGGCTCAGAGGATTAGCTGCCACCGAGCGCCGCCGCTCCGATATTGTGATGCAGCGAGTGACATGGAACCATTTGCTGAGCACAGGCAGGGCCGCTGGGACCAAATATCTAAATCACAATTTTAGTTTTCGTCTAGGTGGCGGGGGGGAGAAGGGGGAGGAAATCCCAACAATAATTACAAAAATCAAACGTTTGGCCAAGTCTGAAAATAGCCTTAAACTTAAGGGCAGGAGGAGTGCCGTTTAGGAATAACAACCCGTCACCCCACCCAAAAAAATAAAACCCCAAGCCTGTCCCAGCTAAAAAATTTAGGAGGTTCCTTCACAGGGCGACTAGCTGATTTGAAGTCCAAAAGGGGCCGTTTTGGTCAACCATCAGTGCAAAACACTCAGGCCCCTCTCGAGTTTGATATGCAAAGGTGTGGGTATGTATCACATCTCTCTATCTGCTGCCCGTATATTACTATGTAAAACCCCAGACTATAGCACTCTCAAATCGGAGATTAGAGCAGGATGCAAAATTAGAAGCTTCTCTTTATCCTACCCATCCTTTTAAAAACGGTCAAGCTTAAATAAAATTTAATAGCTAATAATAAAGGAAAAGAGGTCGAAATTATCTGCAGGTTTGAAATATGCAGTAAATTATCCCAGAGAAAAAGGAAAAAACGTCATGAAACAAGTTAAAATAGGTCAAGAAAAATATTTTTGAATTATATGTTTTCTATTATTTTATGCTTTCTATTTATTCTAGTTTTTTAAGGATTATGGTATTGAATTGTGGCCACATTTATAAAATTGACCCTCTGAATTACACTTCACTAAACAGACATCATTGTAAGTAGCACAGATAAACAAACTGATTTGTCTTCACATTCCCTTTAAGGTCACATGAAACTCATAAATGACAAAAAAATCCACTGGCGTTTTAGGCGAAATATCCTGGTGAAAAACACCCCTTCCCTTTAAGTATAGAACAGAAAAGAACAAACATTTTTCTAGCAAATTCCTATAAAGTGAAATTATAAAAGAAATATTGGTTTCTGGTCAGATTAAATTTATTTGCCAATTTATTTGGCATGACTTGTAAAATTTACTTTGCTTTAAATTCTCTTTGTTAATTTTTGCAATAGTTGGTATTCATTTACTTTATATAGCAGAAGTGTGAGGAGTTTTAAACAAATTTCTCAGTTCCTTAAAATCCTGACAATAAGCACTATTTATAAGGGCACTTTCAGAATTCTGGAAAATGTTTATCACAAAACGTATATTGTTTTTTGTACTGAGGATTGTTTCAGGGGAGGATTTTAGAGTGGCAAACTGGTGACTAAACAAAGAGTTAGAACCATAACTTTGGGCATCCAGCTTGGAAAACAAAGCAAAAAAACCCAAACAAACAACAACAACAACAACAACCCAAAAAAACCCAACCCCAACAACAACAAACAACTTTAAAAGTTTTGCATTAAAAAATCCTTACAAGGATTTTTTTTCTCACTCCATTTTAAAATATTTTAAAATAAAAGACTCCCCCAAATAATTCTCTTTTCACATCTCCAAATTTCTTCCATTTATATTTTTCATTGTCACTTTCCAGTGCAGCTTAACTCTGAGTGTGCTGAAGCTTGAAATGTAGCTTCCGATTTATAATAGCGACAGGACATGCAGCAAATGTCAACAAATCCCCTGTCACCCAGGCAAGGAGGAAATGTGAGAGGTAAGGCAGAGTAGCCCTTCCTTGCTGCATAATACACACAAAAAAAAACCTCAGTGAAAAATAAAGAAGTAAGATCCTTCTCATGAAAAGCTATATGAGCCCACTAATACCAAACCAAAATCAGGACAGGAGGGTGACACACTGAAAATTGCCAGTTATGCATACAATACAGGTATAGACCTGTGCGATTATTGATATGTACTTAATTTTAAAATGAAACTCCCCCACCGTATACTTCTCTCTTTGCAAAATTAAAGGAATTCCAACACACCACACTGATCATATTCTAAAAAAAAGCACCACATCACTGACCTTGAGTGACCTCAATAAATAAGTAACTGCTGAAGGATCAGCTCCCTTGTGAAACAATAGACCCAAACTTCAGTGGAGCGCATGCAAGAAAATGTCACAGGAGGGTAGCACAGGATTTCAGAGCAGAAAGAAAGTTTGGGGAATAACAAGCACACTCTACAAGTTGCTGAAATAACCTTTAGCAAAGGAAATTCTGCATTTGTCTTAACTTTTAGAGCAGCAGGAACCCCCCTTCTCACCATTCTGTTAATAGAGATGGAGAGACGTGATAGAAATACACTGTATTCTTTGCCACTCAGTCTTTTTTCCCCGGTCTCTGAGATGTCATTTTATAAATTTATTCACTGGCCAACAATGAGTCATGCAAAACATAGCAGGCCACTCGTTCTTTGCGAATTTTCTGTCATTGGTTTTTACTCTTTTTAATGTGATCAGTCACCTGAGTCACATTACATACAGGCTTATTTCTGGCTTCAGCTTGGAACAGAGTACCTGTAAGACAAGAGGGAAAGCTGCCTTTGATTGTGTCAAAAGGTCTATGAAATTAGGAGTTAATAGACTGGCTCATAAAAGAAATTTAAGAATATTTTAAATCTTTTTCCTTTGGACTACTTCCTGCCTGAAAAATCCTTGCTAGGAAATGTGGATATTACGAGCAGGTTCATTCTTGAAATGGATTTTCTTCTTTTATCATCAGGGACAGAATGTGATTTAGACAAATGGAGTGTGGCAGGGAGCTTTCTTGTGTCATTTGAGGCCTTGTCCGTCTGTAAGTTGAGGCCAGTGCCTATGAACAGCAGGGCTTGCCTGTCCATCATATATGCAGATTCGAACTCAATACCACAATTGCAAGAGAGGGAGTTAGTTCATCTTCAGAGGCTACCACCACTGAGCTGGATATTACCTCCTTAATCCCAACTATGATAACAATCACGTGTTAGTTAAAACCACTTTCCTGGTTGCTTCACTTTTTTCTGAGACGAAAGAAGTAAAGAGATGATAAAGGGAAACATACTCCATCCACAGCCAGAACCAGACTGGCTCAGAGAGTAGTAAGTTCATGTAAAATTGAGTTTTGAATGTTAATTTTAAAACATTCATGTCCTAGTTTAAGATATCTGAATTAAATTTAGAGGTGACAAGAGTGAAAACAGGAAGAGATGGAGACAGCAAGGTGTAGGCAGAGGACTAGCTGTACCCCTCAGCAGTTGGTATTGTTACTAGAACACTGGGCAATACAGCAGGAGTGTCGTGGAGGCATCAACACTGGAGCCTCTCCACTTCCTCAAGTCTCTAGATTTAAAACCCAGATGATTATGCAGAAGTAGTATTTTCATAATCTTTTTACATGGAAGGATGGACATGTCTGGGTAGGAGAGACTCCGTTTTCTGATTCCCTTTTGTGTTTACTCTGTCTTGCATTCAGTCTTTTATTTTTTTCAGTGGGAAGATATAAAGTTGTTGCTGACTTTGTATTCTGCTGTACCACAACACTGGGTAGAGGGAAGGGAAAGCAAATGTGCAGAGTTGCCAGGAGACAGATTTATTCTGAACTTCAGCAACGTGGCACTTCCACCATGGCAATCCTCCCTTCTTCCGTCATTCCCTTGTTCCAGGCATGAGGCAGATAGATCAGATATTGCAGGAAATGACCAGCTCCTGTTTTGCACTAAAGCATGCAGCTCTGTTTAATTTTGAGCCGTTCACAGCCCCACAAAACAGTGTGAATGTTTTCAAAGAATGGCTGTGAAATGGGTGCAACATGGAAAATTCAAGTGGCAAATCTGCCTAGAAGCATCTGATCATTCTTTTCCTGCCTTCCTGCTTCCAAATGCCTATTTCTTCTTTGTGTTTAAAAGTAGCACTTGGAAAGAGGGAAAATAAATCAATCTGTTAATCTGTTTTTCTTGTGAAATAATATCTGTTTGCAAATAGTCTTAAATGTGGATTAGGAATGGGGCAGAACTGGTGTTCCCCATCCACACCTCTGCCACATTCAGAGGACTATCTGAAAACAAATGCCACCGTAAGAAATGTATCTTTAGAAAGTAGTTTTAATGGGGTTTTTTTCTGATCTGAAGTTGAATCCTGACTTGCAGCATAAATAGGAATGTACACAGTCTGAACTGACTTACCATCTCTGTAACTTTTTTCTTTCCATCACTAGACTGAACGGATTTTAATCTGACCATGAAGAGAAAGAACTTGAAGAAACTATGGAAAGCAATTAGTGATATTAGAGTATGGAAGTGGTAGAATTAAAGAAATAAAAGCCCTATAATGAATACAAAAGCAACAACAAGAGCCTTATATGTCTAGAGAAACCAAAGGCACCCAGAAATGTAGCCTTCTAGCTGTAGGACAAGGGAATACAGCACTCTCATACCTTGAGGGTGGATCAGAGTTGTGAAAACCAGAAAATATTGGTCAGATACTGGAGAAAGGAATTATTTCTGTTGAAATTTCTAAAGAATTTGAAAGTAGGACTGCTTTACTGTAAGGAAAACGGATTCATACCAGGTACAGTTTTTTCTAGAATAGAATAGAATAGAATAGAATAGAATAGAATAGAATAGAATAGAATAGAATATTTCAGCTGGAAGGAACCTAAAGTGATCATCTAGTTTTACCTCCTGACTACTTCAGGACTGATCAAAAGTCAAACCTGGTTATTAAGCTCATTGTCCAATTGCTTCATTAACTGTGCTACACTTTGGGCATTGACCACCTCTCTATGAAGCCCATGGCATTTTTTCAACCATGCTCTTGGTAAGGAGATGGTTCCAAAGCCTAAACCTCCTCTGGTGCAGCTTAGAACCATTCCCACATGTCCTAACACTGGACAGCAGGGAGATCAGTACCTCCCTCTCCACCTCCTCAGGAAGCTGTAGAGACCAAAGAGGTCAGGTCACCCTTCAGCCTTCTTTGAGACTGAGTCTATTTATAAATGTCATATAAGGCTATCTAAATAGGGAAGATCACAACTAATGTCAGCTTATAATGGCTTGTTTCTTTAATATGGTTCCTTCTGCCCATTCCCTAGAGAAGAGAGATCACATTCCTCAGGTTATTCTGATTACTCTGACTGCTTTAAAAACAAAATATTTAATTTATGTCCAATTTATGTTTTGAATCTCACTTATTTTAAAACTTTTTTAAAGGTCTTCCTGCTTCTGAGCTCTTACTGGTTTTATCTTAGTAATGAGTCACATTACTCTGCTATTATTGTTTACTATTTCTATAAGTTTTGTTCTTAGGTTCCCTGTCATTTTTCCCCATAGATGTGAAAAATGCAATTCAGCCTTACAGGTACGCCATAGGTCTGGGTCTAGCCTTTCCGCTGCCTGGGAGAACATGCTAAGATTGACACGTGGATCTTACCTAGCTTAGTCGCTTGCTTGTTATAAAGATAACTGCCCCTGCTCTGGTGTGTGGTCCTCTGTGGGCTGCTGGGTGGATATCTGCTCCAACATCGTTCTTTATTTTCCATAGGGGGACAATCTCCTCTGCTACAGCACTGGGAGCACCTCTCCCAGCTCCTTTTTCATCAACCTTGGTGTATGCAGGGTTGTTTCTCTCACATTCTTTTCTCACTCCTTTGCCTCACAGCTGTTGCGCAAAATTTTATTACCCGTTCTTAAATAAGGGGGTTTACCAGCATCACTTATGGTCTAAGCTTTGAAGAACAGGGAATCCATTTTGGAGTCATTTGGCCCTTCAGAGATAACTCCTGCAGACCACTCACTGCTAAAGCCTTGCCATGTAAGCCAAGCACAACGTGGAAGCAATATGCTGGCTTACATGATTGTCAAACTTATGCTAACTGAATAATTTTGCAGGTTGAAATGAAGTCATGGTGTAGGTGTTTGTGAATGTCACAGTGCAGGTGCCGCTTTGGATCCTTGTCTGAGATATGACCTTGAAAGGGCAGGAAAGAAATTAATTTTTGATAATGAAGCTCTACCTAAAATGTATCAGGAAGAGCTGAGAGTATGGGTCTGCAATATGAGCAGAAGACAATGCCTGTGAATGTAAGACAATCTCTTCATAAATATGATAAAGCTCTAAAGAGACATTTATCCACAGCTCTTAGGAGCTATTTGTACATTCAGGGAGTGTAGAAGAGGTTTCTTGCACAGAAAAGACAGAAGCCTAGGATGGAGATACATCATCTTCAGTCTTATTACAATGGCTATTGCAAAATATTTAAGTGGGTTCTTACATATCTGCTTTCTTTACTTGATTTGTCTGCAGTTGCATTTGGTGTTGTTTTCCTCAAATACATTTTTTCCTGTCTCTCAGTTACTAACTGTAACTTCAAAACTATGGAGGGTTTTAAGTTAATAAATATATTAATTAATGAAGCCCCAAATTCAAGCAACTCTCTTCAGCTTTTCAGTGTATTAGAAAAGGAAGCTGTATTTGTAAGAGGGTTGTAAATATAACAGTCAAAATACTAGTTGTCATGAATTCTTATAAAGAAGCTTTCTATCTCCTTAAATTTCCTGACCTGATGTTGATTCAAAGTGTACAAACAATACAATTTTTGCATTGTTCTAATGAAGAGAATACTTAGTCTCACATATTCAGGACAAATTAGGATAATTTTGGTTTCACACTGTTTTTAACTTGTCTTTCTAGAAGCTGATCTATCATGTACAAATTTTCCTCTTCATAGATGGTATAGGCTTGAATAACTGCTTTCCTTTCCATTGACAAAGAGTCATAGAATCATAGAGTATGCTGAGTTGGAAAGGATCCACAAGGATCATCAGTTCTAACTCCTGGCCATGGACAGGACAATCCTGAAAATCACTCCATGTGCCTGAAAGCACTATCCAAACACTTCTTGAACTCTGTCAGGCTTGGTGCTGTGACCACTTCCCTGGGGAGCCTGTTCCAGTGCCTGACGACCCTCTGGGTGAAGAACCTTTTTCTAATACCCAACTTAAACAGTCCCTGACACAGTCAACAGACTGTGCACAGTCAACAGACTGTGTCAAGAGACTGTGACACAGAAAAATGCTGTTCCCTTGAGTTTTATTGCTGGCCATTGTACAGGAGAGATAAATGCCTGCCCTTCTGCTTCACATCCTGAGGAAGCTGAAACTTCTGAAACTGGAAATCTCCTAAAGCAATAATGGTGTGGAGATTTTTCAAGATACCCACTATTGATCCTATCTGTTGACTGTGTTGTTTCTTTTCATTGTTGCTCCTTTTTTCTTCGTGGTACAATTTTTTGGTGACTTTTAAAGATAAAATTGTCTCATCACCACTTTCCTTGTAATACCTCCGTAATGGAGGTCTGACATGTAGGGATCTGCATGTAGGTAAAAATGGAAAACCCAGAGGAAGAATAGTCTTTAGAGATAAAACTTACTTCTTTGTGTACAGCACCATATGTAAAGAATATACAGAAGGCAAGTGCTCTATAATTTCTAGTTTTCCTTTCTTCAAGAAAAACTACAACTGTGTCGGAAAAACTAAAGAGAAATCTGTTATGTAGAAGACCATCCAATAGAGTAACAGAACTCTGAATTTGATAGAATACTTTGATAGTGATGAGAAGAGTGTGAACTTGAGAAGAAGGAAACAAGAAAGAAATGCAAGAATGAAGAGAAATGGAAGCAGAAGAACAGTGTAGTCAATGTAAGGTAAAACAGAGAAGAAAATTAGACTGAAGACGATCAGAGAATGGTGACTGAGTTACGTTCAGAGGAATTTCATAGCACTGAGAGAAGAGACAGCGGAACATGATGGAGATTATTTTAGACCTGAAAGGTCATGTTTCAGCTGCCAAGAACTTGTTCTCAGTTACTCTGAGCTGTACAATATACTGTTCCATTTCTTGGAGAGAAACCAAGGATCCCGAATTATCAGCAGCCACCTGATCTGCAGTGCTGGAGACATGAGAAATTAATTAACAATTTCATAAGGTGGATGAGAGAAAATATTTTCCAAGTAGTGCTTGCATGATTTTCAGTGACATTTATGCATGCCATGTGTCTGCTTTCTTTTTCAACTCTACCAATCTCCAGTAAAGGTGAAAAAAAGGGAATCAGTCCAAATAAACAGAGTCCTTCTCTGTGTACCAAACAGAAAAATCCAGAATAACTTAGTACAGTTGTGTGGATGCTTTAGTCCAAATAATTTAGTTATTTGGTTTGCCCTTATTGAATGAAGGCACATTTAAAAAATATCTTGGCATTTCCCACTATGCATCCAGTGTACGAGTTTGTGAGTATTCTACCTTTTCTACACCATAAATGTCAATGGAATATTGTCCTATCTTAGTAATAAAGTCACAGGCACAGAATGAGGATATGTGTCTGATCAGTTGGACTTACACAGTTCAGGAAGCACTTTTCTTCAAACCTCATTGTTACTCCAGCAGTTCTTTCAACATTGGTAGCCCTGAGGGATATAATAAAATTAATTTCTTCACAAATCTCAATGACCACATTATCAAAAATTGGTTTTCCCCTCTCTGCTTTTTAGGTAACTGGCTGTTCATATAACAGCATTCTTCTGGATGACAAATAGCAAAAAAGAGCATATGGAATTTCTCAGATGGGTAAGTTGCAGCTCCATGGCTGGGACAGAGTCCTCTAATGTCTTAATGGATGTGCTTTTGTTTAATGAGATGATTCTGTACATATTGCTTTATTTCCAGTGCAATTGGCTCCTTCTAAAGTGAGCTCCAGAAGGTGATATGCAATGGGATGATTCATCAGCTTAAATTCAGGCTGCAGCTACTTTACTCTTGTCCAGTAGTTCATGCTACAGTGCTGGAACTGCTAGAGTAATGCTGTTTTCTGTGGCCTCAGAACTGCTTCTGATTTTTCTGCTTGTTTCTGAGGCATCTGTGAAGCAGCATACCAGAGAAAGAACCACATTCTTAAAAACAGCTCTATTTCTGTAATAGCCACACAGAAGCTTGATATCTTAGACAAAGAGTTGCACCTCATTGCATAGTAAGTTATAGGCAAAGGATTCCATGATTCAAACATATTTCCTTCTACATCCCAAGACAAGTTTTCCTGAGCCGCTCTACCAGTTGGATGATAAAGCAGCATACTGTATTTTGTGAAGCTATGAATTCCTGCCTAGTTGTGTCAGATATGATCAGTTATCTGTGTTTGCTCGACACTGATACAGAACAGTGCTAACAGACACATAGGGTGTGACATCAAGCTGCTAATATCAATGAGGTTGCAGGGTAAGCCCTGAAGATCAATTCTTTGAGTTTTATGCAATGGAGAAAGAGTAAGGAGACTGCAGATGTATTTTCAATGTAAGACTTTCATCAGCCTACGAGCTTGTTAACGGAATTAGTTCCCATGCACCAATATCACAGATGGGTAATGCAGGGGAATGGGAGGCACAATGTGATGAGTAGTGCATCAAACAGGAGTGAGAAGGATCATACCAATAACTCACTTCCAGGCAAAGCAGGGGGCAAAAGTGGATGAAGAGATTAGATGTTCATGCGACACATTCAGGGAGGAGCAGAGGACCAGTTACTTTCCATTGCCTTAATTTACCAGAATTGTAGATGTTGACTGTATCTGCCTGGAAGAAAACAGCTTGTATAAGCATCTACACGGGGGGCTACCTACACTTTAGATGTCAGCCTCACCATGTGGCGCTCAAAGACATGAATGACTGCAGTGTGGGTAGTGGAAAGAAGAGGAGTAAAATGGATGAGTGCAGGTTAAGTTTTCAAAGAAAACAAGACCAGTCATGTCAATAGCCATTAATTTCACATATTTACTACTTTTGTCACAGCAATAGTATCAGAACATACAAATTTTAATTTTTTCTAATATTCCTTTTCAGACTCAAAAATGAACATAATGAGGGACAAGACCAAAACAAGTTAGAGTAATTTCCTGAATTGCAAGCAACCAGAGGAGGAAAGAGTAGATAAATGCTGGTTAACAATGATTCTTAGGTATCACCACTGGCCTTAAACACACCAACTATTAAACACTAAGTGTGATCCTAAGTCAGCTCAATTCAGAGCCACATGACTGGTTCTGTAAGCAATGTGCCTAACCCAAAAAGACAGGCAGAGATTTTAGAATGGGCACAGTAGATTCTGAGTGTGACTTTTGAGTTTCACCAACATATTGATATTCTAAAGTGGCTCAGTTTATCAGCCTGAGTCAGTGATGCTCTGAGAATCTTTGCATTATGGAATATTCTCAGTCTTCATAGAATTACAGAATGGGTCAGGTTGGAGGGGACCACGCTGGGTTACTTGGTCTGACCTGCTCAGGCAGTGTCATCCTAGAGCACACAAAACAGGATAGTGTGCAGATGGTTCTTGATTACCTACAGTGAGGGAAACTTCAAAACACCTCTGGGCAATCTGTTCCAGTGCACAAAGCTGTTCCAGGCTGTTCTAGTGTGTCTCTTCCAGGCTTCCAAGTGAGCTTGCTAAACATTTTAAGCTAGGCAATGTCAAAACCAATAATAACAAAACAAAAGAGATAAAAACAAAATAAAGGACCTCAGAGAATCCGTGCTATGATTGAAATATTTATATTTTACATCCAGATTGTAAACTAGAGCCGGAAGCCCAAATTTTCATTCAGATGAGTCTTGATCTCCTGCCATGGTTACATCGACACTTTTTGCTTCATCATAAGCAGTTTCACATGTGGTTGTGGTGCATTTAGCAGTAATAGTGGTAGCTACAACATAAAACCTATGCTATTTGCACTCTTCTGAAAACCCGAGTAAGTTCATCAGGATACCCCAATACCATTAATCTGATAAAACTTCTGGCTAGTGCTTCATCTGTCTAAATTATGTAGTGTCATTTAACTGAAGCAAATTACTTCATGGTAGTCAGGACAATGGTTTCAATGCAATAACTCTCCCTAATGAGAAATATTTGAACCTCATAAATGTGATTGAAGAAAAATACACGAAAAACATGACTTGGGGAAAAATTCTTTAATAAATAGTTTATCTGTTAAATTAATACTCTGACAATGTCACAAGGCCTTTTTGCAACATTACTGCATTTAACTCGGGTGACAGCAACTATGCCACCAAAAGGAGGCACAATATTTGTATATGTATGTAAATATACATGCAGAGTATATTCAAGGCAAGAAAGAAATCCAGTAAACCTTCCTTTGTTAATTCCAGTCCTTGAATTTTGTTAAAATATTGAACATACAGAATAATTATTTTCCTGTTCTGGAAAAAGAACATGAGACTGCATCTTCAGAAATGTATTTCATTCTGGTAAGAAGTCAAATGACATAGCACTGGGTCTGTCTGATAGTCTCATGTATACTACAGAAACACAGAGCCACAAAATTAGATAATGTAAGTTAGGCTGCACACCAAACTTGTCCTGCTACAGTCCAAATGAGGTTATTGACTCAGAGAAGGAGTCATTGATAAAGCAATAATTACCAGCAGCCAGATGTGCAATAGCTCATTTTTGGGAATGGACAGATGCCCCAGCATTAATGTCCTGGAGATATCAAACAAGAAATTCTTTGAATAGGACCAAAATGACAAGCAATCTTATATCAGAATCTAGTAGATTTAATGTGTAGCATTTCCATGGAACCATAACAGAACACAGGAGTAAGAGGCCAAATAAGTGCAAATGAATCTTTCAAAGGTACCAAATTTGCTATCTATTAGTCAGGTTGTCCAGAAACTTAATGCATTCCTATAAAGATTTATTTATTTTTTTAAGCTACCACGACATAATGTACTCAAAAGTTAGGTGCGTAATTTCAGGTACATTCCATTTATTTGCATTCATTGCACATCCTTATTAGAAAACTCTGCCATCTGAATATTACACTGTTATGCCAAATGTGCAATTCTAGAAATCAGCTAGAAAGAGAGGGTGCCAGCCCCTCCTGATGATAAATACAGTGGCAGGAATCTACTTTGTTTTGTAGCATGTAAGACTGATTAATCCAAAGCTGTTTGCAAACTTAATTTCATACAGGATACCCCCACCCTTACAATCAGATTAACAAATCAAAGGTACATTCAGACTTGAAGACAGGTTGCCACTTAAGCATTTCAGATACTCGGGCATTTGGTTAAACTAAGCTTGGATTAACAAGGTCTGACTATTTAAAGGGAGTTATGTTTAGGGGTTCTCTGTCTCCACTGATTTTAAATGCTGTGCTCATGGGGTAGTGCTGTCCAGTCTTAAGAGCTTACAGAGCTTTACAGCCTCCCTGCAAGCTTCATGAGCTTAATTGAAGATAAGTATACACAAACTCACCTTCCTAGAAAGACCTCTATTTATGTGAGGGGGGAAAAAACCCAAACAAATCTCTTTATGCAGAGACTAAGCTGCATCTTTCCTGTCATCACTTATACTTACTTTTATATATTGGAATTTATTAGACTAAACCCCTTAATAACGAGGAACAGATGAAAGTGGAATCATTCAACACTGTCACCTTTTGTTGTCACTTAAGACTCTCTAGGATGTCATAGAGCCTGATCAAATTATTTGTTAGGAGCCAACCAATTTTGCCTCAGTGGAAAGTGGAACTGTGAGGGTCTGCGTCAAAGTCCTTCTCTGCCTTTCTTTTGTAAATGTAAAAATATAAAGACAGAATTTTTTTAGCCAATATTCCCAACAGTGTTCCCTTACCACTTGGAAATGCCTGACTTTGTAACATAGAGAGACCAGACTTGCAATGGAGAAGTGAAGAAATGTGCAGCATCTGATCTCACAAGGGGAACCTGAGTGCACTCACTGTTGAGAAAAGGAGGCAATTGGAGGCTGCATTCTCTAAGGATTGATGGTGGCGTCATGTGTAAGGATTATGGAACAATGGTTTAATGACACTGCTGCACTGAGGGGTTTTTGGTCAGTTGTGCTGGATTTGTCTGCAGTGGAGTTAATTTCCTTCCCAGTGGCTAGCATGGGGCTGTGGTTTGAACACAGGGCTGATAATACAGAGATGTTTCTGTTATGCTCACACAGGGCCAAGCCCTTTTCTGCTTTTCTCACTGCCATGCCAGTGAGGAGGCTGGGGGTCCATGGGAAATTGGGAGGAGCCACAGCAGGCACAGCTGACCCCAGCTGACCAGAGGGATATTCCAAACCCTGTGACACCCATGCTCAGTGTATTGGGGGAGGTTTACAGAGAAAGGGACATGTTTGGAGTGATGCCATTTGTCTTCCTGAGTAATGGTTGCACATGATGGGGCCCTGCTCTCATGGCTGAACACCTGCCTGCTCATGGAAAGCAGTGAATTAATTCCTTGTTTTACTTTGCTTGTGTGTGTGGCTCTCTCTTTCCCTATTAATCTGTTGTTATCTCAATGAGATTTCCAACTTTTTACCCTTTTGATTCTCTGTCCAGTCCCACTGGTGAAGGGGTGGGTGAGTGGCTGTGTGAGGTTTTGTGGATGTCTGGGATTAAACCACAGCAGCTGTATAGGAGCTGTTGCTGGTTAGAGGTGAGAAACAGAGGTACGGACATGAGGAAGGAACTGTGGAGAAGGTTTCTATGGTATAGTTTTATTAGTGTTGGCTTACATTCATTCACTCAGCAAGAAACGCTTCACATATATACAGCTGTATTGTCATAGGTAACTATAATGTATTGTATATCCAATCACTACTAAGGAATAGAGACATTTAGCATTATAATTTCTTCAACAGTTTCAGATCATGATAAAAGCTTGATATCCATTACACAGCAATAAAAATGCATTTTCAGAGCTTCTTTTTAATTTAGTTATTTGTTGTTTATTATTTACGCATTTAAAAGAAGATTGTACTTCTGCAGAAATGTCCAAGTGTCCTAATGAACTCAGGAAAGCTGCAAGCGAGCCACAACTGATACAAGATGATGAAGCTCCATTTGGAGAGGAAGAATATGCTTACATCAGATGAGAGTGTGGCAGATGATTCTTCCCACATGTCCTTTCTCTAAACTTTCTGCTTCTGGATAGGGACATTCAAATTGCCATGCATTGGTCAGAAATGAGCTATCCTGTGGCTGTACAGCTAACTGGAATTCAGCACAATCTGGTGTTATTTTGCAAGTAATTGCTCCCTAGTCAGTCAATAATTTACATATTGACAGTTCAGTAGAATGTTTGTTATATAAAATGAAGAGTTTCCTTAAAAATATGCTTATGGATTTTTTAATTTGCAACCCTTACTAATGAAGAAATTAATGAAGAAATGAAGGGTCAAGAGGGAAAAGGAGGGAAGAAAATGTCTCAGGAATATTAGAAAACAATTTATACCAGAGTAAATATAAGTGGTTTTAGTCTGCTATAATCTGGAGGCTGTCTTTTCATTCTCCATCCTGTCTTAGTTTAAATAAAGAAAATAAAATATGATATCATGTAAAAATGGCTGAATATTTATTTATTATTTTCTTTTACTAAAGTGAAAGTAGCACTTATGATAGGTTCAATTGAAATCCCAGTTGCTTTTATTCCCTCCTCCCAAATCTTTACTATAAATACATATTTTATGTGTGAAAGTACTTTGCATTTATGAAATTAGAGAAGATTTAGAGATATCTCAGCAAAAGAAAGTGTGAGTACTAGGAACGCTGAGTGGCCTATTACTGAGAGTTCATACTGGTCGCCTTCCAAAAATGTTTTATCTTTTTGGCTTATGAAGAGATTGAAGAGGACTCTCAGAACGCCAAGTCTTATTGTACCTTCCTTTCTAAATTATTCCTGAAATCCTGCCATTTCTATTTAATGGAGAAAGAGCTACAGTGGGATTAAAGGGTATGGTCTGCCTTTAGATAGTACATCCTGCAGTGTCATGCTTTCATTTGTATCAAAACTCTTTACTCTCTTCTGAAATTTAGATTTTTGCCCCAAGAAATGACATTTTTCCTATGTATTTACCTCTGAATCCCACAGAGTTAAAGAAGGAACCAACAATTAATTTTATTTCCTATGAAGGCTATTTTACGTCCTTGACTACTGCATGGATGTTCTCTGTAGCATCAGTGTTAGCACTGTTGCCACTCCTCACTATTCATCTGCAAAAGCCCCACATACCTCACTCACCTGCCCTTTTTTAGGGTGACTTCAGTGGCTAAGTTTTGCAAGTCACAAAATCTGTTCTGCAACAAGGAGAGTACCAAAGTCTGTATCTCCTCACATGATTTGTCTAAATCAGAAAACTCTGTTCCACTTAGGTTCATGGTTGGATTCAGCTCTGCCTGTCCTTCCTCCTTCATGCATTCCCTGTTTTTCACTTTCGCTTATATTTATATAAACAGTCTTAGTGAAGGAACATACAAATGCAAACACTGACAATTTGGTCTACTTAAAATTCAGTGGCGAATAAAGTTCAAAATAATATGCTGCTCTAGGGGCTTGTTAGCAATGCACAGGTGTAACACAGGTCTCCCTTCCTTTCTTGGACTCTAAGTTAACACTCAAATGATGATTAAAACAAAACAGATGCAAACCAGAGCCAGTTGCAGTTGTTCTGATTAACATTAACAGTTGTTATACAAACAATTAGTAGGAAAAGACTACAACATCAGTTCTGTTGGCAGGAGAAGGCACTGTCATGGCCAATCCAATCCAATTAAACCATGTCTCCAGTATGCAGATGAACAGCAAAAATGAAATACATTGCCTTTCTCAAGACACTTAGATGCAGAGGAGATCCCAGGAGATGCAGAGGGCACTATGAGGAAGAAAGGATATATGGTGGGAAAAAAATCCTATAGATTGAAATGGGTGCTGTGAAGCCAAATATCTTAGAGAATTAATATGTGTCCTTCACCACTTATGTAGTAACATCTGAAATGTCTGTCCCAGAAGAAATTTCGAAATTTCAGAATTATTTTCAGCCAGAATAAAAACAAAGAATTGAAATTTCTGAGACTTTTAAGAAATTAATTTTTTAGCACCCCTACACACATTTCAGTTTTAAAAAAGCATGAATATAAGTTTACAGAAGCACTTCATTTTTAGCCTTACTATTTTTCTACATGATACATAAAATATTGAAATTAAGTTATCTGATCTTAATGAAATTCTAAAATTTCCATCACTTTCCATGAATGATTTCAATGAAATTCAGTATATTCTACTAGAATATGTTCACTTGAGTAATTTTCCAGTGCATATTTTTAAAGCCAAAATAATGCTATAACTTAATCCTTCCTTACTTTTGAATTCTCCAAATTCATGAAATCTCTGATGTTCTTTGAGTTTTCAGTTTGACCCAAATAAATAGAAAACCTGCAAGACACAAAGAAAAAAATTCTAATGAAATCTAATTCTGGTAGATGATTGGCTGGATCCTAAATCATATATATTTCTTGTTAGCAAAACACAATATCTCTTGATTATCTATAGTAGCATTTATAGAGTGATGAAGTGATAGTACTTGTTTCTGAAAACCTGTCTTGTTCTAATTAAGTATTACCTATGTAGGGCCCTCTTACACACTTTATTTACTCAAGTTTTTAAGGCATAGCATTCTGAAATGCAGAGTAGTATACATATATATTTAAAAAGCAGGACGTTAAAAAGTTCAGAGGCAATGCAAGAATTCTCTTCTACTTTGGCTTATAATTAAAAAGAAAATGCTGGACTGAAATGTGCCTTGCATTCTTTACAGAGAAACCTCTGGAAATAGCAAGCACAAAAGGCAGAAATATATTTTACGAAATCAAAGTAAAAAAAACCCCAAACAAATAAATCAAAAAAGCAGGACAGATCAAGAGCATGCACATTAGGTATATTCTTCAGCTTAGGAAGAGTAACTTTAAGTTCATGTATTAGGTGAAAGTTCTCAAAGCTCATGTTGTTATTTTCTCCCAGGGCACTGCTTACTGACACATTCAACATGCAGACTGCATTTCTGCAGGATTTGATAAAAATACAATTAAAATTTTGTACAAGGGGGTACGCCAAATTGGCCTGCATCCTAGAACCCACTCCAAGCAAAACCTTGAGGAATATATTGTACAAGAAAAGGTCTGTCCCCTGGGATTACCTCCCACTTCCTTTAACCTGATATTTTGCTCATCCTATTATGAGATTCCTCAGAGGGGTGAAACACTAGATTGCCTCATTAAGGCTCATCATTTACAAGATGTTGACAAACGTTGGCATTTATCCTGTTGTCATAACAAATGTGAGAAAATG
>WEKY01050766.1:0-21814 GCA_013390045.1 Picathartes gymnocephalus
TGAATTTCTAGAAGGGAGCAGCCAGCCCGGGCCTTTCCTGACAAGCACGAGTTGGGATTGCTGCCCTTCAGGAGTTCTGTGGATTGCAGGACAGTGCTGGGCTTCCCCCGCTCCCAGCAGGATCTGGGAGTTTCAGGGAGCAGAGGAGCCAAGCTGGAGTTTGCTCCTGTCTGCACTTGGCTGCAGTGGATCCGTCTGGGTTTTTGGATAAAGAATTCCATGGTTTGTTAGCCTTGCTGTGGCTGCAGAGGAAGTGCAGCCCTGATTGAAACTTCAGGCTGAATTTGTCCCGCGTTCCCAAGGATCGTGGCTTTGATTGCCAACTTCTGCTTGATTTATCACCCTTGGCAAGCTGCTGAGCTCATCGGGGGGGAAGGGGAGCAGAGAGGGGCAGAATGCCAGGGGGATCCTGCTGACAGGAGAAGCTGCAGCTGCCCCGTGCCTGGCACTGAGCAAACCTTGGATCCCTTTTGCTCCAGCTGCTGGATTCCTGCAGCTGAGCATCTCTTCTTGCAGCTGGGAGATCAGGATGTGGTTTGTCCTTAACTCAGAAGAATTTCCTTGAACTGACATGGAAAGATTGGCCAAAATTTATGTTAAAAATCCCCCAAACACCCAATGAGGAACTGCAGCTGCTTCACCTCACTTGAAGGGTATTGGAGGGATAATTTATTTCTTTTACCTTCATGTAGTTCTTCTCCTTGTCTGCATGTTGCTAGATTTTAAATTTTAATTTTTGCATTCCATTAAAAGATAGGCACATTTTTCATTATGTCAGTTTCCTTAGTTACTTAGAAAGCCAGAAGAGAACATATTTCCTAATATTATTTAAAACAACTTAAAATCTTCGGCACCCATAGGGATTTTACTGTCACACTCATTCATGTTCTACTGTGAGTGTCAGGTGCTAGTTTTTTTAACATTCTCCTTGTTCAGTGTAGCTTCAAGGAAGCCCAGGATGGAATATCCAAGTAGCAGCTCCCGCTGTGGATTCTGGGCTGGAGCAACTTGTTAAGGCTGTGGAATTTCTAACAGGGATCTAACCTGGTGTTTCCTGGTTTTTTCCAGTTCCTGAGGGACCCAGGCTTGGCTGGCTTGGAGGAGCTGCCCCGCCCTGCTGAGGAGGAGAGCCATGCTCTGGTGGTTGGAGAAGGAAGTGGCCCTGAGGGTGAGGAACCTTCACCCAGCAGCTCCAGGGACAGGGGAGCCACTGAGGGCTCACCCCAGTGAGTGTCACCTGCTCCAGGACTGGCCAGAGGCTGCTCCCGTGCTGTGGCTGCTGCAGGACAGTCCTGAACACGGATCCTGGGATGTGCTCCAGGGCAGGACAGTGAACACAGAGCCTGGGATCACAGGAAATCCTGAACACAGAGCCCTGGGATCACAGGAAATCCTGAACACAGAGCCCTGGGATCACAGGAAATCCTGAACAAAGAACCCTGGGATCACAGGACAATCCTGAACAAAGAACCCTGGGATCACAGGACAATCCTGAACACAGAGCCCGGGGATCGCAGGACAATCCTCAACACAGCTCCCTGCGCTCACAGGACTGCCTNTCGCAGGAAATCCTGAACAAAGAACCCTGGGATCACAGGACAATCCTGAACACAGAGCCTGGGATCACAGGAAATCCTGAACACAGAGCCTGGGATCACAGGACAATCCTGAACACAGAGCCTGGGATCACAGGAAATCCTGAACACAGAGCCCTGGGATCGCAGGAAATCCTGAACAAAGAACCCTGGGATCACAGGACAATCCTGAACACAGAGCCTGGGATCACAGGAAATCCTGAACACAGAGCCTGGGATCACAGGACAATCCTGAACACAGAGCCTGGGATCACAGGAAATCCTGAACACAGAGCCTGGGATCACAGGACAATCCTGAACAAAGAACCCTGGGATCACAGGACAATCCTGAACACAGAGCCCTGGGATCGCAGGACAATCCTGAACACAAATCCTGGGATGGGCTCCAGGGGCCTCTGCCCAGCTCCCCCCGCTCCTCGCTCTGCCAAAGGCACTGGGAAGAGGGAATGTGGAAGGGAAAGGAAAGGAACACTAAATTGCCTGAAGACAGGTGGATAAAAGGGGTGAATTCCCACCCCAGCTTGGAGGAATAACTGCACTTTATTGTTGTAGGATCACCTGAGATTTTCCAGGGAGTGAAGAGTTGCAATGTGAATTCCACTTATACTGGTTTTGTTGTTGTTGGCAGTAATACTCCCATTCTACCCACCCCACTCTGCTTTCCTGAATCATTTTAAGTGCAGGACAAACAAAAAAGAAACTTGTGAGTGCTTTCCTCAGCATGAAGCTGTGCCAAGAACCCCTCCCAGAGAGATCTGCTCGGATCTGCCTCCTCCCACCCTCCTGCAAGCATTAATCTGCTCCTGCAGCTGGGCCAGGGCTCTGCACACCACAGAGGACCTGGAAAGAATTTTGCTCCAAGTTTTCACAGCATGTATCAGTCACTGTCACTAAAACCTCTTGTTGCTCCACCAGCAGAAGGAAAGTTGACTGGGAGTTCTGGTTTTAGATCCTTAAAGCAGAAGAGCCCAAGTTCAACCTCACATGACACCCCTGTGGGGTCTGGGAAGTGTCCAATAAAGCACAAAGAACAAGTGGACCTCTTCTGTACTAAAAAGATGGGGTTAATTGATTTTTTTTTTTTCCCCCTGGGTTTGGTGTGAGTTGTTTAAAAAAACAACAAGAATGGGTTTTTTCTGTTAGAAGTGCCTGGTTGGAGGGCCCTGGCAGAGCTGAGGTGAGGTGTCATCCTTTCCAGGAACACCCCAGGCCAGCAGCTGCCAAAAGCTCCATCAGGTGTTTCCTGCAGCACAGAGCTCATCCCTTGGGATTGCACAAGCTGCTGACACCTGGAGCTTCTGGGAAACCTGACTCATATGGGAATTGTCACATCAGCACCAGGACTGCTTTAATCACCCCACTCTGAGGCTGGGATGGGGGCAAGGGGGGAGCACAGCTCACAAAAGGGACAACCCAAAGCACCCAGAGGACAGAAATAAGGTTAAAAAACCCCCTGGGAATATCTGTATGTATTCCTGAATAAACCCTGCACTGAACTTCTGTCAGGGATTGTGTTGCTAAGTATTTTTACACAATTAAAAAGCATTTGCTGGCAGTAACTCCAGGGTTGTTGTCACTGAGCCCTCCCTGTCCCCTTGGCCTGTGCTGGAGCTGCCAGAGGTGTGAAAGTGCCCTGTGCCACTGGGAAGCCATTCCCTGTGTCCTGTCCCTCCAGGCCTTGTCCCCAGTCCCTCTCCAGCTCTCCTGGAGCCCCTTTGGGCCCTGGCAGGGGCTCTGAGCTCTCCCTGGGGCCTTCTCCCCTCCAGGTGAGCACCCCGAGCTCTGCCAGCCTGGAGAGTTCAGGAGTGTTCTAGTTCCAAGTCCAGGTCCAAGATCCTGGCACTGGGATGAATTCCAGGGATGACTGACAGGCCACACTCCTTCCTGACTTCCCAAAGAACCCAACAAACCTTCCCCAGCTCCTGGGCAAGAAACCTGACAGGCCTGAGGCCAAATCCTGGTTTTACTGCGTGGTGCAAGCCTTGTGCAAAGGTGAGCTCCTGGACAATTATTACCCTGTGAATTCACTGTTTTGAGCACCTGAGCTCACTTTTATTGCAGCTTTCTGGAATTCAACCAGTGAGCACCCCCTGGCTCCTGTGGGATGGGGTTATTGCAGCCAGGGCACAGGGGCAGCTCCAGAACGGGCCCCAGCTCCTGTCCCTGGAGCAATTCCCACCCTGAGCAGGTGGTGACAAACAATTTCCAGTCACCAGCATTTCCACTCAGCACTGAGGCAGCAGCTTTGCCATGGGGAAGTTGTAAAAGCCTTGGGACCCAGGGGAGAGGCAAATTCTCTAAAAACCACAGAGAGCTTGTGAGAAGGACTCACCCCCAGCAAATGGAGCTACAGCAACACTCCAGGGATACGAAACATCACTTTCTGTTTCACTCTGCTGAGATGAAAGTGGATTTCAATAATTCATTAATGGAAACAGCCATAAAATGTAAGAGATAAATACCTTTTAGCTGGGGCAATAGCAGCCCTAAAACTGAGTGTGAGTCACTCCTAGAATGTACTGAACCTTGGAACTATTACAAGGTTGGGCTCTGGTCAATAAAACCATCCATATCCCACTTTTCTAAGCAGAGTGGAACAGGTCAGGAAAACTCATTTACAGCTTCCCCTGGAGACAATGACACTTGCATGAGTAGCAAGGCATTGGTCTGACTCATTTACTCTTTATATCAAAGTACAACTGGCATCAGTTTGTTGGAGTTTTTTATTGTAATACCAGGAAATACATTAAATACCAACTGGTATCTCTTACACTGAGCAGCATGAAATTAATTCCAAGGCCTGTGGTGCCAGCAAATGTCCTTTGTGCCAGAGCCATCACAAGTCAGGAATACTTTGCTTTGCCATGCACAACCTGCTGAGTGTAGGGACTTGCTTTAAAACCCATAAACCTTTTACCAAAAAAAAAAAGAAAAAAAAAAAAAAAAGCTACTTTATATTTACCTGAACAATAATAGAATATAAAATTCTTAAAATCAGCTCTTATCCCAGCACAGCCCCTGCTCCAGGGATGGGCTCTGTCCTGTTTGCTCACTAATTGTTCACTGCAGCCTCAGACACAGGTGGAGGTTTGGAAGATGAAACTGATGGAGGAAAGCCATGTTTTTGAAGGAGGAAGCCTGGAGATTCCAGCAGGAAAGCCTGGCAGCCTGCCATTCCCTTTGAAATTACAGATGCAGTCCTATGTACAGATCCACAAATGTGTCCTGGGGAAGAGGAGCTTCGGACAGAGCCTGGAATTGTCTCAGTTCCACCAGTCTGGGAAGCAAACCAAGGACAAGGACTGTGAATTATCTACACACGAGAACCACGTGGCAACTCTGGACCAGAGCAGCAGCGAGCTCAGCCCCACAGCTCTTCTGTTCTCCCAAACTTGTAAATCAGAGTGCTGAGGGGAAAGAAAGAAAAGACATGAAAATCAGACCACACCTAAGGTAACTTCAACAGTATCCTTAAATCTTATCCTGTGCAAATCAACAGCCCAGCCCTGAACTTTTAGTCAGGTCCGGGTTTGGGGTTGGTGTTTATGTTTGGTTTCCTGTGCATGGCTGGAACTGTGGGAGCCAAGTGAAGCTCAAACAAAAAATACCCAGTTTCACAGCCCTTCTGAAGGCAAAACCTGGTATTTACAGAATTCAAGGAGTCCAGAGCAGCAAGTCTCACTCTGGCACCTGGGAATCAGCTCAGCATGACAGGATGTGCTGGGGTAAAACCTAAACAATTCCATTTTTATGAGCAAATCAGAAAGAATATTGAGCCTGTGGTAGAGGATCAGATCCAAATTACAATTTGATTTCCAAAATTCCCCCTGTTGTGGCTGCCCTATCCCTGGCAGTGTCCCAGGCCAGGCTGAACAGAATAAGACTCAAAATTTCAGGCACAAAATCTGCCTTCAGCAGTTTCCCTTTTCAATCCCAGAGGGGATTCAGGAGCTGCTGTTTCCTGCAGGAACATCCCTCATTTCCCAGAGCCCATCGACCCAGGTCACTGCAAAGCATCTGGTGTGGGGCTGGAAGAACAAGGATCAGCCAGAAATTGAAAAAAGAAAGGAGGTGAGATGAAACTTTTCAGTGACTGGTCTTGGCACTGACACTGTTTAACACTTTCAGTGTCTTTTATTAATAAAATCTATGGATTGCAAAATGCATTCCACAGCTAAGAGGAGTTATCACGGACACCAAATTGATTTGCAACTGTTACATGACAGATTTAATAATATTATTGGAAATAAATCCAGTGTGCTGCCACAAAACACACCAGCATGCTCTTAGAAAAAGGAATTCTCTCTCTTTATAACTGAGAGCTCAGCCAGCCAAAGGAAATACAGGGAGTATCAACTGCCTGAGAACTGAGCCACTGGTGTGAAATAGTCTGGAAAAGGGGAATTGGATCCCCCAGCTGCCTCTGCTGGGACAGAAGCCAAGGGATTGTAGGAATGATTGCCATTTTCCAAAGGCACTGGAAATCCAGAAAACTCTGACATCCCTGGCCACCCACATTCCAGAGCTGCACACCCAGGGGGAGCAGAGAGAGCTGGACCAGCAAACCAAACCTTGTTTTTAAGCTCTGCAGCAAAGGGAGGAGAAAACAGAGCTGATTTTCCAGGAGTGTCAATGTATGGAAGCAGGAAAAGTTCCTTTGGAAGCAGGGGAATTTGCCCAGGTAACTTACCTGAAAAATATTAATGCATTCTGGAAAAACACTGCTAATCCAGGGTACACATGAGTGTCTGCAGAGGGAGAACAGAGGAAACACTCAGTGCTTTAGTTCTGGCACGTGGATTTAACAGTTCCAGTTCCAGTTACTGTGAGCTGGATTTAACACAATATTCCAGTTGCTGGGAGCTGGGTATTCCAGTTACTGGGAGATGGATATTCCAGTTACTGGGAGCTGGATTTAACAGGATATTCCATTTACTGGGAGATGGGTATTTCAGTTTCTGGGAGGTGGATTTAAAACAATATTCCAGTTACTGGGAGCTGGATTTAACAGGATATTCCCGTTACTGGGAGCTGGATTCAAAATTGTATTCCAGTATCAATCCCAGACTAAAACCTGGGTGCTGTGGCTTGGATTTTCCAGAGACCACAGGCTTCCATCCCTGTGGCTCTCCTGCCAAAAGCTGGCAGGAAAAGCACTTTCCTAGAGGAGAAAATACCCAAACTTACTCTGTGTAACATAAGCTCCAAAGAGAATCCACATGGAAGCAATGAGGGATCCAAACATCAACATGAAGCCAATGAAGAGCCAGATCCGAGCCCCTGCAGGGGAGAGTGAAATGTGGATTATTATCCATAGGCATTACTATCCATAGGGACAGGCAACCCAGCTGCTCCTCTGGGAGGATGGAAAACATGATCTCACTAAAGGCAGAAATGGAAAGGGTTAAACCCTGGATCAGGGACAAAATCCAAAATCCCATCTGCTTGTGGGAAAGGAAAAACATTCCTGTGCAAAGCTTCTCTGGAGCTGGATCATGAATGACACACAGAAAAGCACCAGAGGCCACTTCAAATACCAGTAAATCCCTGCAAATTTACAAATCCCATGGAAAAGGCTGCTGGGATCCATGTGGGAAATAGGAAGGGAATTATGAATGGAAGCAGAGAGCAGTAACACAGAGGAAATGGGATGTTTGTGACACCTTCCTAGGGAATGTCTGCTCCAGAGCCACCCCCAGCAGGAACTGATTTCTCCCAGCAGCTATCCAGGATTTGCAGGGAAAGTTCAGGAAGCCAAGCCATCCAAAGCTGAATTCCTCCAAGTTCACCTTTTTAACGAAGCCAGCCCTTATCTCCAAGGGTTAATTCTGTAAAGGAATTAATTCACAGAAGTTCTCTCCTACTCCTTATCTTCTTTCTTTCACCACCACTTGGAAAAAACCCCAGCAGGTAAATGATCAGTCCTTCACCTGAGCAGGATTTGTAGAGTTAATTTACCTGTTCTTCCCAAGCATCCATCACTGTAGCTGTCTCCTCTCACCTGTGCATTTGATACAGCATTTATCCTGGGCACAAAAAAAAAGGAGATTCACTTCAGATTACAGAAAATCAGTGGAGAGTTCTAAGTAAAACCCCAGCTTTGGTTTTTCTTTTTTTTAAGATGTGACAAATTCTGGGAAAATTCCCTGGCATTCTGTTTAGTGACAAATGAAAACTCCTTCTTTTTTCTTGCCAATATTGGATGATTCAATAAAAGTTATTTTTATTTACATCTCTATGACAAAAGCCAGGCTATAGTTACCCCTCTCATTTGAGGAAGTTTTGGGCAAAGAACAGCTGTAAAAATTGTAAAAATGGAGGGAAATGCAGTCAATTGTTCCACACTGAGGTAGGTATTGGATTCTCCATCCCTGGCAGTGTTCCAGGCCAGGCTGGCGAGGGCTTGGAGCATCCTGGTGATGCCTTGGGTTTTACCTTTGATATTTCCCAAGCCCTGCCGTGCTCAGGGTGTGACTCTGCAGGGTTCTGCAGCCTGGGAGCTGCTGCTCTCTCACGCTCACAGGGACACAACAAAGCCTCTCCAAGGCTGCTCGCCAAGGACACCCAGACTGTCCTGGGCCCAAAATGTGCAACCCAACACCTTGAGAAGGGGGGTGAGCTGGGGAAATGCCATCATGAGCTAAAGTTTGAATTGGGGAATTGATGCTGAGATGCAAATGGCCCAAAGCTCTAAAGGGGGGAAGAACTCGTGGCTCGGGGTCCATCCTGGGCTCCATGGTGAGAGCAGCCTCTGGCTCCCCAGGCTGTGCCTTTGGAGGCCTTTCCAATCAATCTCCACCTTTATTCCCTCACTCCTGCCGGGGCTCTGTTTCCAGGGAGCCACTGCAGGCATCACAGGGACAGTGGGAGGGGTCCCTGCCCATGGCAGGGGTGGCACTGGATGGGCTTTAAGGTCCCTCCCAGCCCAACCCATTCCCTGATTCTGTGATTTATGCACACTGGACGTATTGCCAGTACAGGCTGGTTTAGTTTTTGGTGTTTCTGTGACGAGGGCTCCCTGTGTCCAACACTCACATGAAGAAGGCCAGCGTGGAGAAGACCCCACAGGTGTGGAAGGCGTGGTTCAGCTGCTCCGGCCTGGGATAAACCACGGCAGCGTCGATCATGATCCACCAGCCTGTGAAAAACTGGGCACAGACACAGGGCTGAGCCTGGGGGGCACAGGGACAGCCAGGGAAACCAGCCCACTGCTCTGCTCACCACTGGCTTAACTGGCTTCTAGCAAGCACCTAATTCTCCTGGAAAGTGATGTAAATGTGTTTGGTTGGCAATGTCTGCAGAGACCTCAGCGTTCCTATTTTCAGAGGAGTGTCTGGGAACCAGGCACACTTTCTGTTCAAATGAAGGAGCTGGGTATGGATAAATTTATGCCCAGACAAGCTGTGGCTGCTCCATCTCTGGAAGTGGCTATTGGGCAGGAATTGTTCCCTGGCAGGGTGGGCAGGCCCGGGCACAGGGTGCCCAGATTTGCTGTGGCTGCCCCTGGATCCCTGGCAGTGCCCAAGGCCAGGTTGGACACTGGGGCTGGGAGCAGCCTGGGACAGTGGGAGGTGTCCCTGCCCATGGCAGGGGTGGCACTGGGTGGGCTTTCAGGTCCCTCCCAACCCAAACCCATCTGGGATTCTATGAAATTCCCTGTGCAATTTCTGTGAAATTCTCTGTTCCTTGCTCCCCTTAGGAACAAGAATCCAGACTCTAAACACACATGAGGTGGAGGTGATGCAGAACAAAGCCGTTCTAACAGATCCAATTCTGCAGAAAATCCATGAGGAATTTTTTCAAGAATAGGGAGCAGAAACTCTTCAAGATCAGCAACATCACGGGACTCACGAAAACACTGCTCACAGCTCTTGGAAAGAACAGGCTGGATTTGGGGCAGTTAAGAGGGAGAAGTGACAGAATTTGAGGCCCAAATGTGCCTGTTTGTGGGTCCCCAGCCAGCTGTGCCCCAGCTCACCAGCACCCCGGCCACGATGGAGGCGATGGCGTTGCGGCGCTCGCTCCAGTCGACACACTCGCACTCCGGCCAGCGGAAATTGTCCAGGAACCCTGCCATGGCCACAGCTCACACTGCCCTGGCCACGGCCCACGCTGCCCTGGCCACTGCTCACACTGCCCTGTCACTGCCCACGCTGCCCTGGCCACTGCTCACACTGCCCTGGTCACTGCTCACCCTGCCCTGTCACTGCCCACACTGCCCTGTCACTGCCCACACTGCCCTGGTCACTGCCCACGCTGCCCTGGTCACTGCTCACACTGCCCTGTCACTGCTCACCCTGCCCTGTCACTGCCCACGCTGCCCTGTCACTGCCCACACTGCCCTGTCACTGCCCACACTGCCCTGGTCACTGCCCACGCTGCCCTGGTCACTGCTCACACTGCCCTGTCACTGCTCACCCTGCCCTGTCACTGCCCACGCTGCCCTGTCACTGCCCACACTGCCCTGTCACTGCCCACACTGCCCTGGTCACTGCCCACGCTGCCCTGGTCACTGCTCACACTGCCCTGTCACTGCTCACCCTGCCCTGTCACTGCCCACGCTGCCCTGTCACTGCCCACACTGCCCTGTCACTGCCCACACTGCCCTGGTCACTGCCCACGCTGCCCTGGTCACTGCTCACGCTATCCTGGTGACAGATCACACTGCCCTGTCACTGCCCACGCTGCCCTGGTGACAGATCACCCTTCCCTGTCACTGCCCACGCTGCCCTGTCACTGCCCACGCTGCCCTGGTCACTGCCTCAGCACTCACTCCTGGACTCTTCCATCCACAGCCATTCCTGGGTGCCTGAAACACAGCCAAGGGTGAGGTCAGGATCAGTCAGCAACATCTCGAGATGTTGGACAACTCTCATGAGTTACAGCCTGTGGGTTTTTACAGAATTCGGGTTTTTATACAGAACTTTCCAGTGGAATCTGCCCTGCCCGTGGCAGGAGAGGGAATGAGACTGGTTTAAAGCCCTCCCAACCCAAACCATTCCATGATAAACCCTACTGATGCTGCATTGAGCTATATTCACAAAACAACCTCCCTTACACAGGATTACAAAAGAAAATCACCACACAACCCAGAAGCTGACGGCAGAACTTGGTCTTTAAGTCATGTCAAGCAATCTCAATTAAATACTAATGTTGCCAGTCTCCAATCTAACAGATGATGTAACTTAGTGCCTTTTCAAACACAGACAAAAAGAGCCCAGCTCAGCAAATAAACTGATCCTGAGGGTAAAGCAGGTCTTGCTGCACTGAGAGAAGGTCACAGGGAACCTTAACTATAGGAAGAGGAAAGCAAAGTTCATTAACTGACTCACAGCTGCTCTTAGCCTTCTAATTTGGTGTAGTATTGGCAATTTCTGCATTTCCCAACCTGCCATAATTCACTTCCAGCCTTTTGTTAAAGACTTTCAAAAATGTCCTTCACAATTGTGTGACAGCACAGATTGATGGAGAACATTTTCTGGTTAGTAACAGCAGTGAGAAGAAGTGGAATAAAAATCAATCAATGAACAGTTGGTCTATGCTACAAACACAGGTCACCTCCTGTGAACAAGATCTAAGAGTTTGTCCTCCACAATCCAGTTCCAGAAAGCCACACTTGTGATGCTCCTCCAAATGTTAAAAGCAATTATTCCACTCCAAAGTTATTTTAATTTGTACAGCATCTGGGCTCAGCCACCTGGTTATTCTCCTCCTTTAGGTTTAGAGTAACCTTTCCCTGGCAATGTCACATCCCTGCTCTTCCCACAGCTTTCACAGGGAGCCTCAGTGCTGTGCTCGTATGGAATTCCAGGATCATCAGGGTGGGAAAAGCTCTTTGGGATCATCCAGTCCCACCCATCAGCACCCCTAAACTGTGTCCCCAAGGGCCACATCCAGACACGTCCTGAACAATTCCAGAGAGAGTGACTCCACCACTCCCTGGGCAATGCCTGGCTACTCTGGCAGGGAAATTGTCTTTTTAATCTCTAATTTGAGCCTCCCCTGGCCCAGCCTGAGGCCGTTCCCTCTCCTCCTGTCCCTGTTCCTTGGCAGCAGAGCCCGACCCCCCCTCAGTGCCCCTCCTGGCAGGGAGTTGTGCAGAGCCAGAGGGTCCCCCCTGAGCCTCCTTTTCTCCAGCCTGAGCCCCTTCCCCAGCTCCCTCAGCTCTGTTACAATTGCTCCTAAAGCCCTTCCTCATTTTCCACTCTTAAATGGCTCCAGCTGGACTTTCTTTGTTCCTCTTCAGACCCGGGCTGTGTCTGTCCCTCTCCCTGCAGCAATTCCTGCTTTCCCCTCCCAGTTCCTCACCCACCCACACTGGAACTCCCACGGTTCCCGTCGCTGTCCCCACTATGGAGCCCCAGGGTGGCTGCAGGCAAACAGGGAATCATGGAATGCTTTGGGTTGGAGGGACCTCAAAGCCCACCCAGTGCCAGCCCTGCCATGGGCAGGGACCCCTCCCACTGTGCCAGGCTGCTCCCAGCCCCAGTGTCCAACCTGGCCTTGGGCACTGCCAGGGATCCAGGGGCAGCCACAGCAAATCTGGGCACCCTGAACACAGCAGAGCCCAAAAGGGATGGGCCACTCCTCACAAGGTGTTCAAGAAATCCAGCTATAACATCTTGGATTTAATATGCAAGAGGGAAGGAATGCACTGATACAGGGGAGGGAAGGGACCTCCCAAGGGACCTCAACAGAACATCCCCGTGGGAAAACAGGGCCATGAGCCAACAATGGACACCTGCAGCCAGAGAGCCAAAGGTATCCTGGGCTGGGGAACAAGAAGCAGGAAAGGGATTGGGATTGTGCCCCTGAGCCCTGCTCAGGTGAGAGCCCACCTGCAGAGCTGCCCCAGCCCTGGGGCCCAGCACAGGGAGGGACCTGGAGCTGCTGCAGAGAGCCCAGAGGAGGCACCAGGATGAGCAGAGGGATGGAGCAGCTCTGCTGGGAGGAAAGGCTGGCACAGCTGGCATTGCTCAGCCTGCAGAGGAGAAGCTTTGGGCTGAGCTCAGGGTGGCCTTGCAGGGCCTGAAGGAGCCCCAGGAAAGCTGGAGAGAGACAATTCCCAAGGGCTGGAGGGACAGGACACAGGGAATGGCTTCCCAGTGCCAGAGGGCAGGGATGGGTGGGATCTTGGGCAGGAATTGTTCCCTGGCAGGGTGGGCAGGCCCTGGCACAGGGTGCCCAGATTTGCTGTGGCTGCCCCTGGATCCCTGGCAGTGCCCAAGGCCAGGTTGGACACTGGGGCTGGGAGCAGCCTGGCACAGTGGGAGGTGTCCCTGCCCATGGCTGGGGTGGCACTGGGTGGGCTTTAAGGTCCCTCCCAACCCAAACATTCCATGATCCATCATTCTCAACACCCTTGGAGAAAAAAAGGAAGAAAACCATAAACTGCATTTAAAGAAACCAGCCCCCAGCAAAGCTGAAGCTCCAGGGACAGCACCAGAGCCAGGGGCTGAAGTTTGTCCCCACCAGGATTAACAGGGACAATTTTCAGCCCAGGTTCATCCTGCTGTACTGACACCTCTGGGGGAGGCAGATGCGTCCAGCTGGAATTTCCCCACTTGGATAAAGGTGCAGAACTCACTCTCTGGTTTAACCTCCCCCTCCCACACACCTCCCAGGGAGGAAACAGGTAAAGTTCTGGGCATTCTCTGTCCTTCAACGCCCTTCCCACCATCAGCCTCCTCCCCTTTCCCAAGGGCAGGCAGGAACATTCCTCACCCATGCCCAGCACACAAAACACATCTGCAGGAACAAACTGGAGACTCTGAACAAAGTGAGCTGTGAAAACCATCCTTGGCAGATGCCAGCATTGAGACTAAACCCACTGGTCTGTTATGCAGACAGAAAACACAAGAGCAGCTCAATGTTTTCACCTGAAAATCAGCTTTTCTCTCTCAAAATGAGCTGGTTTCACTTGAATGAAAATGTGAAAGCAGTTGCAAGGGAATACAGTAAGTCTGCAGCAAGAAAAATGCCTTAACCTGGAGTATCACTGGGTTATTAAAGAACAGAACTGCCTCCTTCTAAAGAAGAGAGGAAAAGACAGAAGGAAAAAGGGAAGAAACTTAAAGTCATGAAGAATATTCAAGTATTCCTTGAAGAAGATGCACCTTCCACAAGCAACTCATCAGAATATCCTTTAGGTCACACATTTCCCCATATGCACAGAGATGAAAAGTACGGCAGGAGCTTATGTGAACATTTCTGTTACACCCACTGTCATTTTTCCACTTATTTCAGTAATTTCCTGTGCTTTCACTTTCAGTTCTTCCTATTCCACAGCACTGGGCTCTGTTGTCTAATTTTTAAGTATTACAAAAAGACAAGAGCAAAGAAAGGAAACTTTAAATGAATTTATCCAAAAACAAGGCTGTGTGGCAAACTTATTAAAAAGTGATATTAATCATATTTACATTCTTTATGAGGCCCCTGGATCCCTGGCAGTGCCCAAGGCCAGGTTGGACACTGGGGCTGGGAGCAGCCTGGGACAGTGGGAGGTGTCCCTGCCCATGGCAGGGGTGGCACTGGGTGGGCTTTGAGGTCCTTCCCAACCCATTCGATACCTTATCCCTTCACAGGAACGGGCTGCTCAGCCCCAGAGCTGCCCGCAGCGAGCGTTCTTGAAGAGCGCTGTTAAAGTTTGAAGACTTGAGGAGGCAGGGGAAAAAAAAGGATCTGGATTTCGCAATTCTCCAGAGGCCGATTTTGACTCAAGCCTGCACCACCGCTGTTTGTGCGATGGAATCGCGGCATGACGGGGCACGATCAGCCACGACCCCACGCTGCACTTAAAGCTCCGCCAGAAATCCCTACGGCCCGACCGTATTTAGATAAAATAAGCAGATTTTTCTTGTAACTTCACCTACAGACCCCACACTCTGCGCGTGGCACCGGCGGTGCGTCCTCAGGGCCGGACAATCCGTGATACCCCGGGACGTGGCGGTGTCCCAGGGGACTGGCCCGGCAGTCCCTCACGGTCCCGCTCCCGCTCCCTATCCCGCTCCAGCCCCCGGTGTCGGTGTCTGTGTCGGTCCCGCTGCCGCCCAGCCCAGCCCAGCCCAGCCCAGCCCGGCCCGGCCCGGCCGCACGTACCCGCTCCTGGCGAGACGCTTCCGCCTGAGGGCACTGAGCTTCCTGACTGACGCGCCCTCCGGCCAATCAGAACCGAGCGCTGAGCGTCAGCCGGGGGTTGGGTGAGGATGACGGGCTGTGATTGGTCAATGCAGTAGCTTGCGGGGAAGCACCGCTCCGCCCGAGCGGGAAGGGGCGGGGCCAGCGCGCTCCCGCCTTTCCCCTCAGGCCCCGCCCCCTTCCCCTCACGGCCGAAGCCCCTCTCGCCATGGCCGCCCCTCACGGCCCCTCAGAGCCCAGAGCCGCCTCCCACACGGCCAAAAATCACCCCCGTCCCCCTCCGCTGCCCCACGAGAACAGCACAATATTGTCAAGCAGGTCTCGTGTTGGAATAGATAAACTCCACCCCTTAATGCTCTTAAACCGCAGTCCTGTGCCTGGTTTAGTGAAACCAAATGGAATTAATAAATATAGATAAATTCTAAATCAAAGGATCAATCGCGGAATGGGCTTGGTTGGAAGGGAACCTACTGGACAAGCAATATGGGGGTATCAAACACGTCAATGAACTCATTGTGGAACATACTCCATCTAAAACAGCAAATCAAATCAGTGACAAAAGACAGATGTTAAATAAAAGCCCTGGGCAAAGAAAAGAACTGGATCGAAGTCAGCATTTTGAGGATTAGAGGGCACATCTCACAGACATGGAACGGAAAGAATGAGATTGATTGGGGTTGGAAAGGACCTTAAAGCCCACCCAGTGCCAGCCCTGCCATGGCAGGGACCCCTCCCACTGTCCCAGGCTGCTCCCAGCCCCAGTGTCCAACCTGCCCTTGGGCACTGCCAGGGGCATCATAAACAACGTCCATATAAATAACATCAATGTGCCAGGGCCATATGGGGCACAAAGACAAGCAGCACTCTAAGGAAGGTTTGGAGAAATGCAACCAAAGGGCAACAGAATATTCATTTTCTGCTCAAAAAACAAATTTCAGGTGAAATCCCAGTACAAGTTGTACTCAATTCCTCTCTTCTCAGCCCCCTGCCTTTTTTAACCTTCACTTACATGTATCAAGTACAGAGACACCACACACCCTGTTCCCCCAGAGGGGCACCTTCTCCCACTAAGAATAAAGATTTATCATTTGTATTTCTTTTACAAGATGCCCTTGCTTCTCTTTTTATTCCTTCTCCTCAAGAGGCCTCTCTGTATCTTCACATTCATCCCGAGATGTTACTGCTCTGAAACAGAGAAATCCTCAGCAGGACTCGACATTTACAGTGTCTACAGAGGGGAAGAATTTCTTCTCAATACCCAGTTTAAATCTTTCAGTTTTAAGCCATTCCCACTTGTCCTGTTGGGCAAGAAACAGATTCCTCACCCTCAGAAAAACTGATACCTCAAATATTGTATCTCAATAATATATAAAATTAAGCTACAAGGCATGTGGTCATTAGACCAACAAATAGGAAGTTCTGAGAATAAACAACATTTTTTGGATCTGGGTTTCAGCAATGATTGCACCCTTTTTTTCACATTTATCAAATTCAAATTGACAGTCCAGTGTCAACCAGAAAAATTCCTTCTGAAGGCCATTCTCTCCTGAGTTTTCTGTATGCAGTAGCTGGTATTCCTTGGAATACTTCCCCTGGAAGTATTGACTAAACACTGCTCTTAAGATTTTGTGAGCTCAGAGCAACAAAATTATCAACAAGCCCTGAAAAACTGAACTCCTCCACACATCTGGGGAAAATAAAAGTGGAAATCATTTTTGCCATCATAACAGTTTTGCCAGCATCATTACAGTTGTAATGTTGCAGAAGTGGATTTTTGTGCCTGGCAGTTTTTGATGACATCAGTGTAAGGCTGATTTAAAGGGCCTCGGTCAGGTCACACCTGCCCCATTTAAACCCAAGTGGTTTTAATAAGAACATAAAAATCTCTCAGTCTGCTGATTTACCCTTTGTGGCAGCTCCAATATTGAAAATGCTGATGCTTCTTTGTGAGCCAAAGTGGATCCCATTTCCTGCAGTGTGGTTTCTATTTACCCTTGTGCCATGAATTTGATTTGCTCTTGAAATTTCCCACTGGATTTTTCTGAACAGCAATTCAGATCCAATTCCTGCAGCTCATGACAATCAAAATGTGCTGTTTTCAAGACTATTATGTCAAAGGACCTTAGAAAAGTATCTTAATTAACAGTTTTCATTATAAACAAGAATAAATGATGGAAATAAACAGACATTCACACACAGAGCTTCTGGAGCCCGGCTGGGAGAGCTGGGGGTGCTCACCTGGAGAAGGGAAGGATCCAGGGAGAGCTCAGAGCCCCTTGCAGGGCCTGAAGGGGCTCCAGGAGAGCTGGAGAGGGACTGGGGACAAGGCCTGGAGGGACAGGACACAGGGAATGGCTTCCCAGTGCCAGAGGGCAGGGATGGATGGGATCTTGGGAAGGAATTGTTCCCTGGGAGGGTGGGCAGGCCCTGGCACAGGGTGCCCAGATTTGCTGTGGCTGCCCCTGGATCCCTGGCAGTGCCCAAGGCCAGGGTGGACACTGGGGCTGGGAGCAGCCTGGGACAGTGGGAGGGGTCCCTGCCCATGGCAGGGGGTGTTCACCAATAAATACATTTCCAAGACCTCTTTCTGTGTTAAAGGTGGAAAAATGGACTTGTACACGTGTACAGTCCAAGTCCAAACATCCAGAATGCTCCCTTCACGGCCACTGAATTTAACCTTAATGAGGTGAATGTACTTTTAAAAATATGCAGAGAACCTGCCAAAAATTCAAGAGCTGTAAGTATTGAAATAAGAGTGCAGAGGTCAAACAGGGCACAGCAAGACGTTTGCCTCCACTTCAATGTGTTTTTCTTATGCCTCTGTTTCCCCTTTGAAGTGATAAGAGACTGTAAACGTTACTACAGTCTGTGCTGAAGGGAAGAGTTAATTTGGATCTCAGCAGAAGGAAAATGACCTGCAAGAGAAGAACTGATTTGTTGCTGCTGTGGTTTAAGGCAGCCAGCAGCTGCTCAGGGGTGGGGAGGTGTGAAGGGCACAAAAGGTGCTGTGCAAGCCCTGGCGTGCAATAAAAACACCCTGGAGTGGCCAGCACTGCCTCCAGCCCAAATCCAACACACAGCCCCAGACTAACAATGAGAAAAATTAACTCTACCACAGCCCAAACTGGCACATTTCATTTAATAATATTGTAAAATAATTAAATTATTTGTAATGCAAATGCTCACCACACAACCAAATTTCCTTCAAGTGGTGTGACAGTGTGTATTTGACATTTCCAGTGAACCTGAAATTTCTCTAGTGCTATATTTCATTAATAAAGTGCATTCAAAACCCTGACAACACGAATTAGTATGAAATTATTTCAGTGCAAGTTTTAACCACTTAAAGAGAGAAGACTTCCACCCAAACCTTTCACCCTCTTCCCCCTCATTTTCCTTTGTGTCTGAATCAGAAACCTTTTCCAGGACAGCCTCGTAAGTCTTTCGTGCTCGCAGCATTTCCTTGTCCGTGCTGAAATGCACCATTTGCCTGCTCAGGATGGGCACCACCAGGTTGAAGTCGTCAACTCTCTTGTTTAATTTCCTGACGTCTTCTGCGAACTGCTCGCAAATCCGACCCCACTGCTTCTGCTCCGACAGCGTCATCGGCTCCCCGAGCTTCCTCCTGGAGGCCACGATGCTCTTCCTCAGCCCCTCGATGGTCTCCCGGATCTCCTTCTGCAGCAGGATCCACTCGGGCTGGTACCCGTTGTCGATGAGGATCCTGTTCAGGTTGTGGGTCATGGGGTCGATGTGGGGACTGTCCGAGAACTTCTGCAGAGGTTTCCCTTTGCCGCTGAGGTTGTCGAAGTCTCCTTTGGCCATGGACTCCTGGATGAGGTCCTCAACCAGCCGTTCCACCGCCTGAGTTATCTTCACCTTCTTGCTCTGCCGCACGTCCTTGGCTCTGCTGAGGTCGCTGCCGGCGTAGCGGCTCTCCAGCCTCTGCTGCCGGTACTCCAGCACCTGCTCGGTGGCGCGGTCCACGCGGAACTGCATGTACTGCTTCTCCCGCTGGCTCGGCGTGCCGATGCCCACGCCCTCGAAGCTCAGGTAGTGTCTGTGCTGCAGGGATTTGGATTTCAACTGGTCTTCCTCCTCCTCGCCGGGGTCTGATTTCGGTTTGGCTGCCAGGTCGTTGAGCACGACCCTGTAGGCCTCCTCCACCCTTATGAAGGCCTTGGAGTCGGCCATGCCGGAGCTGCTGTCCGGGTGGTATTTTTTGGCGAGGTTGTGATAGGAGTTTCTGACGTCATCCAGGGAGCAGCCTTCCTCGAGCTCCAGGGTTTTGTAGGACTTCTTGATGTCGTTTTTGGGTTTGTAACCCGACAGCATCCTGCAGAGAAATGGCTTCAGCTTCCTTGGAATCATGGCTCCCCGTCCCATGAAACAATGCCCCATGTTGTTACTTAGCATAACACAAAGCCACTGGGGATGTCTTCAGATGCAGCTACATCATAAACAACCTACAGACACATTTGTACAAAAATTGTGTTAAATATCCTTTTCTAAAAAGAACTTCCTGGGCATAAGTCTTATCTTTAGCCTGATATATTAAAGAAATCCCTACTAAAATTCAGCAGTAATTTTTTCTTTTACAGACCAATACTGAAATCACAGAATACCAGAATGGTTTGGGTTAGAATGCACCTTAAAGCCCACCCAGTGCCACACTTGCCATGGGCAGGAACATCTTCTGCTGTCCCAGGCTGCTCCAAGCCCCAGTGTCCAACCTGGCCTTGGGCACTGCCAGGGATCCAGGGGCAGCCACAGCAAATCTGGGAATTCCATCCCAGCCCCTCCCCAGCCTCCCAGGGAACAATTCCTTCCCAACATCCCAGCCATCCCTGCCCTCCTTCAGCTTAAACCCATTAATTTATATTTCTAATTAATTACTATTGAAGTAGTAGTATTACAATGTAAATGAAAATTAATTCACAATTTACTTTTTCCCTGGTATGACAAGAGCAACACAGGTTTGTTTTGCACTGCAGAATTCCCAGGAAGCATTCTTATTGCCTTTTTTTTTTTTTACTATTTATTTTTATTGCCTTTATTGCCTTTCAGCAAACTCATGCCAGTGTAAACTGGAAATAAGCTTGATGCTAAGCAATAACTGCTGAAACAAATCCCTCCCTTCTCCTCTGTACCTACATTCAGCAACAGCTCAATTTCCTACTCCCATGGATCAACATGCAAAATCTACAACCTGGTACATTCCAAAAGGAGGTCATCACAGCACGTTTTTGGTATTTCACAGCAACATCTGGATCAGCACTCAGGTTATAAACTCACCTCGATCACCCTTTGTATCCCAGCAATGGCCAAACTCCTTTGCTGGTGCCAGGCAGGGGCATAAACCTGAAATTCAGAACAGATCGATAGTAGTCAGTAAGTCCCTCTGTCAGCAATTCCAGTGATTCTGGGTTATCTGGGGACACAGCCAAGGCAACACCTCAGCAGGTAAAAAAAGTCAGTCTTTATGAACATCAAAGGAATAATATAACAGACTGGACACACCACCTACACATCAACCAACTCCTCTTTATTCATGGAAATCCTTAGGGAAATGCTAGATCAGTGCAGCTAAAGACACAGAGAGGGCAACATCTCCTTTGCTCACTCCGTTTTCAAACAAAAAACTAGGTCAAACCAACTCCTCAAGGTTAATTAAAGAATAAGCAGCGTTTATGTCTTCTGCACAAACCAAACTGCCCTTCTGCCCTAACCCAGAGAAGGTAAAGACAAGTACTTGGGACTGGATCAACCCTCAATATTTTCAGCCGGCTTTGATCTACGTAAGGTATTAAGTCATCAGCTTGTGATAACGGAGCTCATTAACACCTTTTATTTATGATCCAGTGATTTCATTCCATCTGGGTGGTGGACAAAGATAACAACTGATTTTTATACGGCCATAAAACCCCGTGTAACTGCTACTTAAACGGGATGATCAATGAATACACTTTTAAAATTCAATTATTGCTCCGCAAGTGACTTTCTCATAACTCGGTAGCCTCGATTTTAATAAATTTGTTCCTAAAGAACCGTATGCAGAACCCTCACCCCCCGAGGGCGCCGGCTGGCAAAGGGGGGAGTTACGCCCTGGCAGTGCGAACCGAGCGAGCCCCGCTGGGATTTGGGAAGGGGGGACGGATTGGGGCCCCCAGGAGCCACCCCCTGCCCTCCCTGCTCCGCAGGGCCCCGCACCTGCCACCCTGGCCCGCCCCCGCCTCACCTGATGCCGCCGCCCGGCCCGCGGGTCCGGGCTGGTAACGGGCCGGTAACGGGCGCCGGCAGGAAGAGGAGGGGCCGGCAGGAAGAGGAGGGGACGGGCCGCGGCTTTCACCTCACGCTCAAGGACGGAGGGAGGCAGAGAGAGCGCAGAGGATGGAGAGGGAAGGGGCAAGACGGGAGGGCCAGGGGAATGGGGAGTGAGGGAGATAGGGAAGAAGGGCAGAGAGAGAGGGGAAAAAGGCAGGGAAGGAAGGGAGGAGCGGAGGAGAGGGTCCCGATCGTCCTCACTCACCGCCGGGGGGCGCCCGAGCGCCGCCGCAGCCGTGAGGGGCGGGAACCGTGAGGCGCGGGAAGAAGCCGTGAGGGGCTGTGAGGAGAGGTGCTGTGGTGGGACTGTGAGGAGAAGGTATTGTGGTGGGGCTGTGAAGAGAGGTGCTATGGTGGGACTGTGAGGAGAAGGTGCTATGGTGGGACTGTGAGGAGAAGGTATTGTGGTGGGGCTGTGAAGAGAGGTGCTGTGGTGGGACTGTGAGGAGAAGGTATTTTGGTGGGGCTGTGAAGAGAGGTGCTATGGTGGGACTGTGCACGGTCATCACGGTGCAGGTGGGCTGGGAAGCTCTGGATCAAGGCAGCAGGGAGTGGGAGAAAAAACAAACCTCTGCCGTTAATGCTGCGCTGTGTGATTGGAGTACTTGCTGTGAGAGCGGTGAGGACGTGTCTGACAAACTGAACAAATTGCTGCAGAGCCGGGGTTGATAACCATCATTGCCTGGTCCAAAATGAAAACTCTTCATTCCATTGAAGCTCAACAAGTCACGTTTTTCCTTCCTGTGTGTGAACCCAGG